>PVJO010014709.1:0-47253 GCA_004026905.1 Hystrix cristata | reverse complement strand
TCTTCCCCTTTATTCTCAAAATATGCTCAGGGATCTTTAAAATATATACCTCTTCCATCTTTCCTCTAAGCAGAGCCCTTCTTTTTAAGCTAAACTCAGAGCCCCATGTTGTGCATTACCTTTCTACTTCCTGTTGCTTCCTCAGTCAGCCTACTGTGTCCCGGCTCCTACCCTTTTTGTTTTGTTTTCTTTTTTTGACATTGGAAATTGAACCTAGGACCTTCACCCTGAGCTACATCCCCAGCCCTTTCTTTATTTTTATTTTGAGACATGGTGTCACTAAGTTGCCCAGCTTGGGCTACAACTTTCCATCCTTCTGCCTCAGCCTCCCAGAGTATTAGGATTACCCAGGTAGCTTCTGTACTTCTGAAACTCATTTTACTAAACAGTCATTGCTAACTTTTTTGCAGTGCTGAGATTTGTTTGTTTGTTTTGAGACAGTCTCGTGAGGTAGTTCAGACTGGTCATGAACTCACTATGTAGCCCAGGCTGGCCTGGAACTCACCACAGTCTCCTGCCTCAGCCTCCTGAGTGCTGTGATTACAGGTATTTGCCACCATGCCTGACTGCAATGCTGAAATTTGAACCCAGGGCCTCATGTATGCTAGACAAGGGCTCTACTACTGAGTTAAATCCTGCACTAGTTGTTATTAAATGTCTCGTACTTCTTACTTGATATCCTGCTACACTTAACCCTCTTGACTATTTCTGTTTCCTCTTTGCAGCTTTCTCCTGCTGTGTGTATGTATGTGTTTGTTCTTGTGGTGCTGGGACAGAAACCAGGGCCATGTGCATGCTAGGCAAGCTGTACCACTGAGCTATATCCTAAGCCCCACTTTTTTCCTGCCTTGATTTCTAACACGACTTTCTCTCCTACCTACTTGGCCTTTCTTTTTTGTTCTGTTTTTTGAGCTTTTTTCTTTGCTTGTTGTTTAAACATTGATATTCTCCAAGGTTGTCTCAAGCTTTCTTTCCTCCTCCTCTCATTCTGCACAGTCTCTCGGGGTAACTGCCCCACCTCTCACGGCTTCTGCGCCTCCTCTGTGCTCGTCACTCCTGAACCTGAGCTGTAGTCTGGCTCTCTCCGAGACAGCTGCCCGTTGGTTAGCACCTGTACAAACCCGGCGGGTACCGTAACTCACTGTGTCACAATCTTCAAACTACCAAGCTTTTTTCTCCATTGATAAGATGGTGCGTAGCGGGCTCCTTTCTGTAGTCCTGAGTGCCATGTGCACTTTCCTACTGAGATGGAAAGTTGCTTTGTGAGTGTGGAAGCAGAGAGGGGCAGTCTAGAAGCCTCCATGAACTATTCTTGTCAGAGGCTGTTCCTCTGTCTTCCAGATTGTTTGCTCTGTCACCCTGGGGCAGAGCGGAACACATTCCATAGGCGTTTGAGTCTGCGCCCTACTTTGTGACACCTCTTTCCTTTGATGTGTTCTTCTGTGTATCTCCACCAGTCAGAAAGTTACACCTGTGGGGCAAGACAATCTCCTCCCCATCTCATCCTCCATTTCAGCAACCCTCAGGGCGTCATCAATTTGCTTTATGGCTAAAGAATGAGGAAGCACCTTTAGCCCCTACCCCAGTGTATCACCTACAGTGTGATATAAATAACTGATGTATTTGAATGCAAAATTGAAAAATGGGCCTCGGAAATGTATATTATGACAACACCATTTTTAAGAGTATAGAGGTAAATGTAGGTCATAGTGAATACTTCTGTAGTGTTGAGTACTCCTCATATTCAACATATGATGCTTTTTTTGGGGGGGTGGGGCAGTGCTAGGGATTGATTCCAGGGCCTTCACATCGAGCTACATCCCCAGCCCTTTTTAAACACTTTTTACCTGGAGACAGGATTTCACTAAACCCCTAGACTGCCCAGGCTGGGCTCGAACCTGACACCTTGCCTAAGCTACCCGGAGTGCTGAGCGTGCGGGTGGGTTGCTACCACACCTGGTGCGCGATGCTTTTGCACAGTGTTGAGTTAGCTGGGTGCAGAGGTATAGGCCTGCAGTCCCAGCAGTCCAGGAAGCTGAGGCAGGGAGATGGCAGGTTCAAGGCCAGCCTGGTCAATTCAGCAATTTAGCAAGACCCTGTGTTACATTCCTACAAGGAGGGCTGGGGATGGAGCTCAATGTGAAAGTCTTGTTCAGTCCCCAGCACCACGAAGAAGAGTGTTAAATTATGAATGGCTTTATACATTGGGCCTCTTTGGATAAGAAATAGTTTCTAGTGGGCACTTTCATAGCCCGAATCTCATTAAATAGTAGCCAGCCTTTATTGACTACTAGCTGCATTATCTCAAATGTTACACAAGTGAGAAAACCTTTGGAGATTTAAAACCGTGCCCCAGGTCATAAGCACAGTTGAGATTGGACTCCAGGACGGAAATTCTCAACCATAATCACGTGTCCTCTTTCTGTTACCATTGAGTTGCATGGTTAGAGATGGGCGCTTCCCACAGACATGTGCCTGTTGCCCATTTTAAGGTTCTTCTTTCCACCTCTAGTACTGGGGATTGAAGCGAGGGCCTTCACGCTGAGCTACAGTGTCCGCAGCCCTTATTTTTGATTTTGAGACAGGGCTAGGTTGCCCAGGCTGGGCTAGAACTTGTGATCCTCCTGCCTCCTAAGCCTTGCAGAGTGCAGTAAGTCCCCAACTTTTTGTTGTTGTTACCGTTATTAAATTTTTTAATTTTTCCCCCATGCCCTCCCCTCCCTTCAACCCCTCTTCCCCTCCATATTTACAAAAGCTTGTTTCCATTTTTTCCTTCTATTCTTTTTTATTCTTGTCCCCCCCTTCCTTTCCTCCTCCCCCCTCCCTTGTTCCCCTTCCCTCTTGAACAATTTCTTCCCTTTTCCCAGTACATGTTATACATTTTGGTCCTTATTTATACTTTCAGTTTCTCCCACCAGGTAAGTTCTCAACTTACAAATGAATTTTGTTCTGGGAGAGCATTCCTAAGTAGGACAAAGTGAGTCTTATACACCTTTGATACAGATATACAGTGTAAAGCATAAAAAAGCCAAACACACAAATATACTGTACACTCTCATACCATGCAGTAAGCACACAGCAGCACAACTGTGACAATGTCCGGCAGGCACACGAGCTACCTCTGTGATTTGTTTGCATCTGTGAATGTTTGTAATGCAAGGTCCGTTCGTATCTGTGGAGGTTATAACACGAATGTTTGTAGGCGGGGGACTGACTATACTGGGATTACAGGCATGTGGTGCCACGCCGAGCTAAATCGGGGTTCTGAAATACTGTCCAGAGTCAGGGAATGGGTTTGTATACCCAGCCGGGTGGATTGGAGGATTTTCATTTGCCCCAAGATAATGTGCAGTGTTTCTTTTTAACTGGTGGGGGTGATAGTTCAAATTAATTACCGTACTGAGAAGAATCATTTGAATCCCCAGGTGTCACATGGATATGCTTTTTCTTTGTAGGTCCGACACATTCTCTGTGAAAAACATGGCAAAATTATGGAAGCCTTAGAAAAGTTAAAGTCTGGAATGAGATTCAATGAAGTGGCCGCACAATATAGTGAAGATAAAGCCAGGCAAGGGGTACGTTACTCTTATCACTTAAATTTCCGCTGAGGAAACAAACACAGGAATTACTTCTGTGTTCTGCCACTGATTTTGGCTGTGTCTTGGTTTAAAGATCTTAAAAGCATTCTGGGAAGCTGAGGCAGGAGGGTTGCAAGTGTGAGCCCAGCCTGGGCAACTCTGTGACTCAGCAATCCCTGTCTCAAAGTGAACAAAATAAAAAGGGCTGGGGACGTAGCTCAGGGCAAAGGCCCTGGATTCAAACCTCAGTACTACCAAAAACAAAACAAACCCCAAATCTCAGATGGGCATGGTGGCACATACCTGTAATCCCAGCACTCGGGAGGCTGAAGCAGGAGGACTGCTGCCAGCCTGGGTTAAATAGTGAGTTGAAGGCCAGCCCAAACTACATAGCAAGACCCCGTCTCAAACCGCACCCCCCAATCTTAAAAGCAGAAATGTCCAACTTGTGGGGGCAGGGATGCAGCTCAGTGCTAGAGGCCAAGCACATGCAAGGCTTTGGGTTCCATCCTCAGTACCCCTCCGAAAGAAAGAGAAATACCCAACTTGTAAATAGTCGAATAAGTGAGCTCCAAGTACTGCAGTATAGGAAGTGCTTATGTGACCCTTTAAGGGTCAGGCTTCCTCCACCCATTTTGTCCTTACTGAGCCAACTCCCGCATAGCCGGGTGAATACACCCGGTAACTGTAGTGTTCGGGGCGGGAAATTCTCTCCAGTTACAGTAGAACTAACTTCCCTTTTCGGGCCACTTCATATCACATATGTTTCGGTTTTCAGGGTGACTTGGGTTGGATGACCAGAGGGTCCATGGTAGGACCATTTCAAGAAGCAGCGTTTGCCTTGCCTGTGAGCGGAATGGATAAGCCCGTGTTTACAGACCCACCAATCAAGACGAAATTTGGTTATCATATTATTATGGTTGAAGGGAGAAAATAAAATTATATGAAAGATTAGGTTTTATACTTTTTATTTATTTTAAAGGTATTGAATAATCCTTGTATTTTGCGAACTGACAGTGTGCATTTGTAAGTGTAACACAGGGCGGGTGTGGGTTAGTAGAAGGTGTATTCCACCCCCTGAGTGACGTGAACGCTCAGTATGTCTCGGCAGCGTTCCCCTCAGCGTGTGGGTTACATAAATGAGAAACTGTTCTAGGGGAACCAGATCTCAGCTTGCACTGTTCACCTTACCGAAAGTGTTGGGCGCCAAACTGATAAATTAGTATATGAGAGTCATAAGGTAAGTCCGTTCGTAACACAGTTCTACAAGTTAAATCAGATCTGCCAGGACAAGTTATCATTAGCTCTATTTTCTTAACATATGTAAGTACATGACACCTAATAGCCATTCAGCATTAACTCCTTGTTGGGTGCTTTCGTTTTGTGGCACCAGGGATTAAACCCAGGGCCTTACTACAGTTGGTCTTAGCCAAAAGGCCGAGAAGCGATCCTTTTTTATTTTTTGAGACAAGGGCTCAGTAAGTCACTAAACTGCCCAGGCTGGACTCGAACTTGCAATGCTTCTGCCTCAGCCTCTATCTTAGTTACTTTCTCATTGCTGAGATACAATACCTGACACAACTCTAAGCAGGAAAGGTTCATTTTGGCTCACAGTCTGTAGAGGTTTCAGTCCGTTTTCAGCTGGCTCCAAAGTAGGGCAGCAGGGCAGGGCGGCACCGCAGAGAGAGGCAGCTCATGGCACGACTGGCATAACAGCAAGAAGCAGACAGAGGGGCTGGGGATTTAGCTCAGTGGTAGAGCACTTGCCTAGCAAGTGCAAAGCCCCCAGAAAAAGATATCAAGGGATGAGTGTGCAAGCTAGCTGCACCCTTTCAGGCCACACCCCCCAGTGACTTGCCCTCTCCAACCAAGCTTCACCTCCCGTCACTTTTAGCTGTCAACTCATCAGTAGCCGGGTCTGGTGGCACACATCTGTAATCCTAGCACTCTGGAGGCTGAGGCAAGAGGGTCACAGCAAGATCGAGGCCAGCCTGAATTACGTAATGAAACCATGTCTCAAAAAATCCCTGTAACTCAGTGATAGGGAACTTTCTGGAGCTTTCAGTGAGGGAACTTTCTGGAGCTTTCGGTGATACAAAACCCTGCTGCAGCACGCGTGCCATAGGTTCGCCACCCTTGCTGAACTCGTGAGTGGACAGCCTGCTGATACCCCATAATCTGATCACCTCCCAGAAGCCCCAACTATGACTATATGAGGATCTAGGAGGATGCTAGATATAAAGCCTAACAGCCTCCGGAGTGCCTGGGTTACAGGTGAATACCACTGTGCTTGCCTATGCTTGGCAAGTCCTTCCTTTTTAAATGTCTGTTGGTGGGGAAAAGGCACTCAGGTCTTCCACAGGTTGTTTGTACTAGACTAAGCAGCTTTTCACCAAGTGTTGGCTAAAGGGACAGTGTGAAAATATTCCTTCATCCGCAGTGTATGGGTACATTATAACCTCCGTACCAAGACCAGTGTTCTGTGTATCTATTTTTTTAAATTTTAAAATGCCATATTTATGATATAAAATTACAAAGAGTAATGTAAATGCTGCTTCAGAGGGCTGAGCGAGGTGACACGCCTGTAATCCCAGCACTCCGGAGGCTGAGACAAGAGGATTGCCTTGAGGTCAAGGCCAGCCTGGGCTACATAGTGAGTTCAAGGCCAGCCTGAACTCCACAGTGAGACCCTGTCTCAAAAACAAAAAAAACAAAAAAATAAAGATTCTAATGGAGTTGGTGAAGAAAAAAAGTTAAGGACTTATACAGATTTATACATACTATAGCACACTTTGGGGGGGCGGAGACAAGGCCTCAAACCCACAGCAATCCTCTTGCCTCAGCCTCCTGAGTGCTGGGCTGATAGCATGGTCCACCATGCCCAGCCTTTGTCTCATTATTAAAACCTCATCTCTTCCATTATGTTTCATGTTTAAGATGGACATGGTGGTGCACACCGATAGTCCACTCTGGAGACTGAGGCAGGAGGATCACTGTGAGTTCAAGGCCAGCCTGGACTACACAGTTCAAGACCGGGCTGAACTATGTGGTGAGACCCTGTCTCAAAAAACAAAACGACAAAACCCCCCAAAAACCAAAAAACGAAATGAAACAAATTTCATTCATAGTAAAATAATTGCAAACTGAAACAAAAATGAAGCCTGGCATGGTGGGACAGGCCTGTAATTCCAGCTACTTGGGAAGCTGAGGCAGGAAGATCACAAGTTCAAGGCCAGCCTGGACAATTTAGTAACATCCTGACTCAAAAAAACTTTTTTTATTACTGACTCAAAATTTTAAAAAGGGCTGGGGATTTGACTCAGGGCAGGGCCCTGGGTTCAACCCCCAATACAGTGATACCTTGATTAATGAACTTAATTCTTTCCACGTTTCTATCACTAACCAAATTGGAACAGAACCGAATCAAGTTTCCTTGTAAGGTCAACATTGAACCTAACCACTGAATTTGATGCGGTTCTAGTCCAGCTCAGTTTGTGACCAGAATCCTGGGAAGAATCAAGTTTGTGAACTGAGGTGCCACTGTACCAAAAAAAAAAAAAGTTTTTGTTTTCTTTGGTTTTTGTTTTTCTTTTTTTTTTTGTAGTGGTGGGGCTGGAACCCAGGGCCTTGTGCTAGGCAAGCACTCTTATCAGGCCCGAGATTCTATTTTTTACTTATAGGATTGGTAAAGTTCAAGACATTGAACATATTGGTGAAGGTGTGGGGAAATAGGTATTCATTAATGGTAGGGATGTAAATTAAAACCTCTATGAAGAAGAGTTTGGCAGAAACTTGACAAACTTATAAATATGCTTTGGGGCTGGGGATTTAGCTCAGTGGTTAGAGTGCTTGCCTCACAAGCACAAGGCCCCGAGTTCATTCCTGGCACCGAAACAACAACAACAAAAACTTATAAATATGCTTTGACCCAACGACACTGTTTCTCAGAACTTATTCTATTGAAATAATCACATATAAAAGGCACATGCAAGAATCTTTGTTACAGCATTATCGTGAACAAACTGTTTAGCAACAGAAGCTGACAAATGCTAAATTCAATTCAGTAAACTATCATGCAGCTGTATTAAAAGTAAGGTCAGGGCCAGGGCTGTAGCTCATAGAGCACTTGTCTAGCAGGCACAAGGCTCTGGTTTCTATCCCTAGTACTGCAAAATACACACACACACACACACACACACACACACACACTTCTTGTATATAACAGATGGCAATCCAGAACTGGGGGGAAGGCAGGTAAGAGAATTTCGATCTCATACTCTTTATTTTTTATTATTTTTTTTTCTTTTTGGTGCCGGGGACCGAACTCAGGGCCTTGTGTTTGCAAGGCAAGCACTCTAACCACTGAGATAAATCCCCAGCCCTTTGACCTCATACTCTTAGATCAGGGGTCTTCACCATTTTTGTTCCATGGACCTCTTTGGGAGTTTGCTTGTGCCCATGGATCCCTTCTCAGAATATTGAATAAATGCATAAAATAAATAGGTTTACAAAGTATACCAACCATACTGAAGTATGGTAATTGAAAGTTTTTAAATTATGTTGGAGCTGGGTGTTGTGGCACACCCGTGTAATCCCAGTGTTGTGGCAAAAAAGTGTTATAGCTCAGTGTCACCAGTGTCACAGCTCTGTGAGATTTCAAGCACCACTCAGAGAGTGGGAAAACTCAGGTTTATTCACATCGTCAGACCCAGGGGAGTTTTTGCACCCCAAAACCTGGGCCCCAAGTCCTGGGGTTTATATAGGGAGTTTGGTTCTGGGTTTGCAATGTGTGGGCGGGGTTATAGAAGCAGAAAGCCAAGTCCCATCTCTGGTCGTGGGTTACAGAACGAGGGAGTTGGATGACAAAGGCACATGACCAGGGTCAGGCTGGGTCAGCCATTACCTGTTTCTTTACCATTTCTAAAGAGCTGGGGAAGGATTTTACAACCCTTTGTCAGAACCTAGAGTTTGGGCCCTCAGGCTTTCCAGCCTCACCAGCTCAGTGGTAGAGCACTTGCCTGGCAACCACAAGGCCCTGAATTTGATTCCCAACACCCCTGCCCCCCAGAAAGGGCTAGAATTTTAGGATGTAGCTCAGTGGTGCAGTGCCTGTGGGTTTAATCCCCAATACGGAAAAGAAAAATTAGTTTTAAAATTTTTAAACAGCTGTGCCCCTTTATTAGGTAATATCTAGTAACAGATCTAAGAAGCACTGATTTTTAAACTTTTGTGGTGCTAGAATCAAACTCAGGACTTTGCACATGTTAAACACATGCTCTACCATTGAACTAAAGCCCCAGTCACAAAGAAAAGTTGTCTTGCTATACAGGTAGCAGAGTGCGGGCTGGGAAACCACTCCCCTCCATCCACCTGAATTTGGGCAACAGCCCAGGACCAATCCTCCTTCCATTGTTTAAGAGAAGCAGAAATAAAAACTACAGAGACCCAGGAAATCTGTGAAGCTCCAGGCCAGAGCACTGTGCCTTAGGTCTGGCCTGGCCTTTGGTTTTGAAATATGCACTGCATCTCCGGTGTGTAATTTCACCAGAGTGGATTCTGGGGCAGGTGTGGGTGTTGAAAGCCCCAGAGATGACTTAGCGCCCTGTCAGTCTTAGCAGAGACCCAACGAGAAGAACCTGGGCTGGATCTTTTACAATCTGAAGGCCTAATTGATTCGTGTGCTTTTTATTTCCCTCTCATCCCAACACCACATTTCTGTTCATGACGCTCTTTTATTTCTGTTTGCACGGACCTTCCCCGAGCACATCTTCCTGTTTTCAATAAATGTAGCTGCTTTTTCTTTTACCATGGTATGTATGTTGCAATTCTCTGCTCGCCACTGTAAGCAAGAGCCTGGACTCTCAGCCATTGGATCCACCACACAGCATCATCGATACACAAACAGAAAGAGCTGCCTCTCACCCACCTCCAATAAAATGCAAAGGAGATAAGGGGTGACCACGTAAAAGAAAGCTCATTTAGTATATAAAAATACACACTTACCTATGCATCTATATCCATATATATCTATATACATATGTATTTGTGTACTCACACTCTAGGGTCACTGAGGCCCTGACAAGGACAAGCGGGCCCACCTAGGAATGTGCGCGTAGACAGTGATGCCCGGGTTAGGGTCTTGGGATCCATCTATGACAGTCCAGAGAGCCAACCAAATTGTGACAAGTTCCAGGTATTGCTCTGGGAGGGACAGTCTTTATCACTTGATGTAAGGAACCGAGGACAAAGGCCCTGGAGTATCCAGGTCCAGGCCCCTACCTTCACCTCTCACAGGGTGCCTTTCTGTCCTGTTTTTTTTCCTTTCTTACGAATAAAGTGTTTTCCCTTGTTAACTTTGCTCCTTTAATTCGTTACTGGTGCTGAGTTTGCAATCCCGGTCGGCTGTGGAGCGGTGGTGCGGTGCATGTCCCTGGACATGACGAAATGGATATTCCTCATAGCAGGCAAGTAATTCGCCTGCTTTCTACATGAAGAAAGAGTAATTTTTTTAAATTTTATTTTAATGGTACATTTCAGATGTACATAGTGATAACATTCATCATAGGGGATTTGTACCTGTAAAGAGTAATTTATTAGTTGCATTTCCACAAGAATTTGTGTGCTTGATAAAGGGACTGAAAAAGACATGGTGCAACTTTTTTTTTTTTTTTTTTTTTTTGGTGCTGGGGATTGAACTCGGGTCCTTGTGCTTGCAAGGCAAGCACTTTAATCGCTGAGCTAAATCCTCAGCCCCTCATGATGCAACTTTTCATCTTTTTCCTGGCAGGAAACCACTCAGGGAACTGGTGAGTTGGACTTCGATGCAGATATGAATTACTGACTCACAAAATCTTACATTAATATTTTTAAATGATAAATATCCAATCACATTATTCTAAAATATTAGTAACAATTGCTTTTAGTAAGAGAAAAAAATTCGTGTGTGGTACTGGTGATGGAACCTGGGGTCTTCGGACTGAGTCACACCCCCAGTCCTTTTTCATTTTCCTTTTTGGAGACAAATCTCTGCTCGCGAGAAACGGGTGAATGCTGGGACTGCAACTGCAGGACCCTGGCCAGGACAGGTACTCAAAGGTCACCCAGAGGAAGCCAAGTCTGGACAGCATGACGGGGGGTCTCCATCAGAGAAATCTCCACTCATCTGTTGTCCCTACCTGCACACCTCTATGGGGTGAGAGGTGTCCCCTTTCCCAGGACAACCTAAAATGACTGTCAGAATCCTCTCTGAAGCATCAAGAGTCAAGCTAAGGCTGGGGACTTAGCTCAGTGGTTAGAGTGCTTGCCTAACAAGCGCAAAGCCCTGAGTTCGAGCCACAGCACCAAAAAAAAAAAAAGTCAAGCTAAGCTGGGCGCATGCCTGTAATCCCCGAGTTCGATCCCCACCACCCCCCAAAAGTAAAGAAAAACAGAAGTTCATATACTTCCCCAAACTAAAAATTCCATTGTTTTAAAAATATTTTAATATATGTGCTAACTGGTTTCATTTATACTACTAGTTTATCTTAATTTGTTGAAAAGAAAAATTTGTGCTATTATCTTTCTTTTTTGTAGGAATATTTTTGGTGTATGTCTTGTACTCTGAGTAACTATTTTGAAGATAACAATACACAGAGTAATAACTATTATTATTTTTTGATTATGAAATGTTTCATTTTTTTCATAAAATAACATTTTAGCTCGATGGTTTCTTTTTAGTCTTACATATGATTTATACATAAAAGCTTAAAATTTTGATAACATAAAGATTATAAGATTTAGGCTTATATATATGTTAACTTTCAGGTATATATTAGCCTCCAAAAGTTCTATTTATGGGGGCTGGGGATTTAGCACAGCGGTAGAGTTCTTGCCTTGCAAGCACAAGGCCCTGAGTTCAATCCCCAGCACCAAAAAAACAAAACAAAACAAAAGACTGATTTAAATCAGCTGGTAAGAGCAAAGTTATTTTTAACATGTTTCCATTCAAGTTGTTAGCCAATCAAAATGATATCAAAATTGGTTTCATTAATACAATGCCTATTGTATTTGTCTGTATATAATAACTTTGGCATTTTTCCTTGGTCAGAAGATAATACACATAACTGAAAAGGTATTAACTATTATGATTTTTCATAAGTCATCTAAAATAATCGTTAAATAAGTGGGGACCCCTTGGGCTTGGGAAAACTACTGGAGGAGACTCCCCTCTGTGGATAAAAGAACAACTGCCTGAATCAATTTGTTCAGTTTTGTCCACAGATGAGAATTTCTGGGGTTTTTCCTCCAAAATCTTACAGTGACACACCCCAACAAATACTACTAAATATATAAATTTATAATGAAAAGGTTAAATTCTCTGTCTAAAAAAATTAAGGCTTTCTTAAAATATTAAGATGCTCTTAGCTATATTTACAAAATAGATTAAAAAGCAAGGGTTCTATATTCCACTTAGTTTCTTATGTTTTCCATTGTTAAACTTTTGGTTACTAAAGTTGGCTTTTAACCAGGCATAGTGGTGCATGCCTGTAATCCCAGCACTTGGGAGGCTGAGGCAAGAGGATTGCTGTGAGTTTGAGGCCAGCCTGAACTACAGAGTGAGACCCTGTCTCTAAATAAATAAATAAGAATGACATCCCTGTACCCCCTAACAGCAGTCACAGATCACCACTGTAGAGGGGAATTGAGACCAAAAATAAAAGGACAAAAGGCAAACGCATGAAAAAAATCTAAACGAAATACAGTGATACCTCGGTTCACAAGCGCTTTTGTTTGCGAACAATTTGGTTCACAAACAGAAGTGTTTGGCAAATTTGGGGGGTGCTGGGGATCGAATTCAGGTCTCGCACTTGCTAGGCAAGTGCTCTACCACTGAGCTAAATCCTCAACCCTGAAAATTTTGTTTGCAGACTCTGCGTCAGGTGATGAACACAACTGCAAACATCTTTCCCGCACAAACAGGAATGTGGCCATCTTTTCCAGAATCGTGGAACAAATTATTTGTTCGTGAACCGAGGTGCCACTGTAAACTGAAGACAAGGTAGAGATAGGCCTCCAGGAAAACTAGCGCTGCAAGACAGAGTACTGATGCAATCCACTGGCGACAGGAAGCCTGGCAAAGCAGCAGCAAAGTCACAGACACTGCGTTTTTACAAGTCTGTCCCAAAGAGCTGCATGAGTCTTTAGATTCAGGCACTTCCTTGGCACGCTCTTGCTGCCCTCTCCAGGGAGTGCTTTTCTTTGTTCTAATAAACCACACACCTGGCCGTTCCCTCACGGCTTGCAGTTCTGTTGTGTCCTTCTGCGCCACCTCAGAACAAGAACCCAGAGGGGAAGAGAGCTGGTCACACTATCAGTAACCGATTTAAATTTCAGCTTCTTTCAGACTTCCATCTATAATATTGTCTAATATACATGAGAATAACTGCATATATACAGTTTACAAGTCACTTTAGACTCACGGTCTTGCTAAAGTTGCCAGATTGCCCAAGTTGGGCTCAGAGTCACATTCCTGCCACCCTCTCCCAGAGTATGGGTTACAGGTGTGCGCCGCCAAGCTTGGCTACAGGTTATTTCGATATGTGTATGTGAGGGAGAAAATATTTTACCTATGCACCTTGTCCCAGGTACTTGGAAGGCAGACAGACAGACACAGTGAGAAGGAAGGAAAGAAGGAAGAAAGAAGGAAGGGAGGGAGGGAAGAAAGAAGGAAGAAGGAAGGGAGGGAGGGAAGAAAGAAGGAAGAAGGAAGGGAGGGAGGGAAGAAGGAAGGAAGGGAGGGAAGGAAGAAGGAAACAAGGAAACAAAGAAAAAAAGAGAAAAATGTGGTCTTTGTCCTTGTTCTTGGGTGCACAGCTCCTAAAGCCCCTCGGAGTCTCCTGGGTGAGATGACTGGTGGCTAGAGGCCCCCAGGCAGCTTCATGATGGGGGCTGGTAGTCACTAGGCCAAGACTTGATTAGAGGGTTGGACTTCCAGCCCCACCCTCCAGCTCTGAGCGGAGGCTGAGTTAATCACCAATAGACAGTTAAGTCACAATCATGCCTATGTAATAAAACCACCAGATAAACTAAACAATGGAGTTTAGAGCCTTGGACTGTTCTGGACATGGGGGTGTGGGAGAGTGGTGTGCCCACATTGATGCTGTGCACCCTCCCTTCTATCTTGCCCTAAGCACCCCTTCCATTTGGCCATTCCAGAGCTGTATTCTCTAAACTGTTAACAGTAAGCATGAAACAAAATAAAAAAAAAGAACGAGGCGGTATTGCATGTTCTGATATGGAATACTTTCCAAGATATATTATTAAGTGAAAAAAGCAAATGGAGATAGTGTGGGGAGAGTTCTACCCAGAATAGAACTCATTTCCGTGTATAGAATAGCTCTGTAGGGTTTCAGAAGACAACTGAGAAAAGCAGTCACTGTGGTGGGGAACTAAGCAGCTTTGGAATAAGAATAAAAGAACACTTAATTCCCTCAGGAGTAATTCCTTTTTAATTTTTTTTACCATGTTCATATAATTTTTTTTTTGGATACAGGGTCTTGCTATGTAGTTCAGGCTGGCCTCAAACTCTTGGCAAGCCTCCTGCCTCAGCCACCTGAGTGCTGGGATTGCAGGCATGCGCCAGCACACCCGGCATTCATGTATCTTTACAAAATTACAATAGAGGACCTACGGTATGGATTTGAATCTAGAGAGTTGTCTGCAATGTTTTAAGAATAAAAAGTTGACTGGGGATTTAGCTCAGTGGTTAGAGTGCTTGTCTAGTAAGCACAAGGCCCTGAGTTCGATCCCCAGCACTAAAAAAAACCCCAAAAAACCGTAAAAAATCGCAGAGTAATGTGTGCAATATAATCCCATTTATGCTTAAGACGCCAAATAAAATCAAGAAGTATGGACAAAAAATAAACTGTTAATGATAAGCAAACCACTTTTCTGAGTTCTGTGAGTTGGCCTAGCAAATTACCAAACTGAGGGGATGGTCTTAGGAACCTGATTTGTAGCTATCAGAAGTGTGGGTAACTGGGAACAAATACTTGGCAATTGCCATCTGAAGTGAAGGCATTTTTTTGGGGTGGTGCTGGGGATGGAACTCAGGGCCTTGTGCTTATGAGGCAAGCACTCCAACCACTGAGCTAAATCCCCAGCCCTGATTTTTATTTTTATTCATTGATTTTTGTGGTTTTCTAGGGGGTGCTGGGGATCGAACTCAGGGCCTTGGGCTTGCTAGGCAAGCGCTCTACCACTTAAGCCATATCCCCAACCCCTAGGGAGTCTTGTGTGTTAGCAGACGGCAGGTTCCCTGGGGATTCTTTCCAGGTTCTTGGTAACCTGAACAAAGACTTGGACAAGACACACAGACAAGACGTACCCTCTGCCGGGCACGAACAGGCCAGCGAACACACTCAGAGGCCCTGAGTATAAGGGAAAGGGACTTTACATATTCAAAATTACGAGATTGGCTTTTCCTTCATGCAAATAAGGCACTGGGATAGTTGTCCTATCAAAAACTCACTTGGCCTGGCGCCAGATTTAGACTGCCCTATTGAAAAGACTGGCTTGGCTTCCCACCAGACCTAAATGAAGGATTGAAAACAATCTGATTAGTTCTGTGCAGTGTTCAGGAACTATGGAGTCACTCTAGGTCCTGTGTTCTGTACATCCCTGGGTTTTTATGACTTGGACACAATCCATCCAGTTTGTTGTCTGGTTTGCCTCAGCTCTACTCTATCTCAGGTCAGAGCCCTACAACTTGCGGAGTCTTATGCTAATGCTGGTATCTTAGTTAATTTCTCACTGCTGGGACAAAAGACCCCACACCCACAAGCTAAAGGAAGAAAGGTTTATTTTAGCTCAGTTTGTAAAGGTCTCAGTCCATAAGGGGCTGGCTCCAAGGCAGGGTGGCATGGCAGACAGGAAGCCAGACTTCCTTCTTCATTCTTTTTATTTCATCCAGACTACAAGCTTATTGGTTGGTGCCACCCGCATCCAGGGCAGGCCTCTCCTATACTAAACCAGTCAGTGGACTGGTCCAGTATCAGATGCCCATGATCCAGTCGCCCCCAAATGCCCCACCTATGAGCGCACAAGGCTTTGGGCGGACATCTAGTTATAAACTATAACAGCTGGATAGTGTCAGTATTGAATTGGTGTCCAGAAAATTGGAGAATTGCTTCATGTGGAAAAGCTTCACACGTTTGGTGTAAGAAGCATCTGGAGTAAAAATAGCTGTGTATTATAGTGGCTTCTCATTAGGTAATACAAGGTTAAAAATCTTTTTCATGCCTTATTGTATCACCATGGCAGGTCACAGTCTCCCTGAGCCTTAGAAGTTTCCTGAAATGAAAATACTACTCTCCATATTAAAGGACAATGGCAAAGATGAAACTAGAAGCCCTTATGAAGTACCCAATGCGCAGTAGATACCTGATAAACAATTCCCCTTTTTTGGCAACAGAGTAGAGTGCTGTGCTGCACTTCACGTTTCCGAGTGCGAATCAAACTCCTTTCCTGTTTGCAGCCCGAAGACAGAACGTGATGGGGGTGTGTCCAAACAGACAAGCAGACAGCTAGTTTGGAGAAAAGGAGAACACGTTTAATGGCGGGTGAGGAATGGCTTTAACGGTCAGCAAAGTGACTGAAGGCGGGTGACCAGTGAGAATGAAAGCCAGCACAGGTACCTTCGTGTTCTGGTGAAAGCACAAGCCGCAGTGGGGACGCTGTAGATCTGGGACGGAGTGACAAGGTCTAGCCTGAACTGTTTCCAGATGCATTTTCCACTATCATCTCAGTGAAAGAAAGTAAATGGAAAACACTTGAGAAAAGTAACTTTAATTTTCTTATGTGAATTGTGATATACAAAAGTAACCCCTTTCAGAGTAAAATTAAGAGCCGGAATAATTTTACAACACGCTTCAGGCTAGGCATGGTGGTGTACACATGTAATCCCAGCACTGGGAGAGGATGAAGCAGGAAGATCGCAAGTTTGAGCCCAACCTATACCACCCCCCCAAAACACACACACAGTTCTCATAAGTTTATAGAGTATGCCTAAAAGAAAAAAGTAATATTCAAGTGAAGAAATATTAACCTACTGTTCAGAAAACAATATACGGGGAGGGGGAGTAGGAGCTAGGAGGCAGAGGCACAACTTGCTCTGCGAGACCTTTCTTAAGCACACAAGCTTCATGCTGCCAAAGAACACAATTAAGGACCCAAAAATCGACTCATATTCAGTTCCACTTTAAAAATGCAATGAACGGATGGGCAGGATGCACACCTGTAATGCCAGTACTCAGGAGACTGACGGAATCAAGAGGGTTTGAGTTCGTAGCCAGTCTGGGCTACAGAGTAGGACTCTATCTCAGAAAACAAGCACCCTCCCACCACAATAAATAGTTTACAACATTTTCAAGTGTTGTTAAGTTGCTTATACAAACTCAAAGTCATGAGCATGACTTCAGGATCAGAACTTCTTATATCAAGCGCTCTAACCAGGCAGTGTAAGGCCTCCTGTATTTTTCCACACTCTTTCAGTTCTTTTCCTTGAGTTACAAGCGTCTCATAGTCGTCTGCAGCCTCCACTGCCTTTTCCTGAGGAGAATCCACCACAGGTTCAGCAGACGAAGGCTCAGGGGCACCAGGAGAGGTCTGCAGGCTGGAGCCAAATGGCTCAGGTGCAGTCAGCCCGCCAGACTTATTTTCTGAAGACGGCCTTTCTCCAGAAGGATCTTCTGTATGCTCTGAGGCTTCGTCACTGCTTTCTCCTAGTCCTTCCTTCAGATCCACTTCGGCGCCCTCTGCTCCACTGCTGTTGTCAAATCTTTCCTCCATATCCTCCACATGGTCTAAAACCACATTGATCAGAGACCTTCTAGAAGCTAGAGATCTCCTTGGGTTTATAGACTTATTTACACTATCTATGCTATCCGGTATTTTAGGTGAAAAGAACCTTCCAGGTAGACTGTCATCTTTGGGAGTAGAAGCATCAAATTGTTTCACAGATGAGAACTGAAAGAGAGATGTGCTGAATGGACTTGTGCTTGAAGTACCTTTAAAAGAATCATACTCATCTTCATCATCTGAAATGATCCTTCTAGCTTTGCTTCTGTTTTTAACACTAACTACAACTTCTTCTGGGTCACTGTCTTTCTTAGAAGAATCCAAATGGACACACGCTTTGCTGTGCACAGAATCTGCACTAGAATTAGCTGCAGTGTCACGCTCCAAAGACCGAGTGGAGAGATTCTGTGTATTGTCTGCAGAGACCTCTAGGAAAAGATTGAAGTCACACGCATACCGAGGTGAAGATGCTAACGGTTCCCTCTCTGACTTGGCATCGTTTGCTTGGGCACCCTGCAGTACACTATGGGATGATGATGATTCATCAGATAGTTCAATAACAGATACATTCAATTTTATGTTTTGATTTTCATTTGTTACAGGATTGCTGGGAGAGGGATTGCAGTGATAGAAACTCTTGTCATCCTGTAGATCTAGATTTGGTGCAAGATCAGCTCTGATTGATTGGCTGGCTACAAGATTAAAACTTCTCACGGGGCTCCCCTGCAGTACCTCTTGCTCAGGCTCTTCTTGTAATGCCTTCTTCTGCTGAGCTTCGTTTTCAACTGCAAAGCTTTTTGCGGTTTCCAGTAACGAGGTAGTCCAAATTTCTTCGACTACACTTCTATACTCCTTGGGTAAAGTAGCTACAGAGTCAGTATGAAATGTACTTTCACAGGAGTGCACACCACCTTGTAGCATGGTCATATGCATCTTTACAGTGGAGCGGTCTTGGTCATCGATGCTTACATTTGCCATTTTGAAACTGATATCTCCTTCTCGGGGAGGATGAGTAGTTACACGAGGTGAAGGCCAAGACTGCGATTTCTTCAATTCAGGGCATTTCTTCTTTGTTTGAGAAGAAAACTGAGGTGCTATTGGCCAGGCCCCCTCATTTCCAGTTCTTTGTTTTTCCATTGTATTTTGAGACTCAAGTTCAACAAGGAATTGAGCTTTCTGAACTCTTTGTTGAATATACTGAGATTCTTCTATCATATCAAGCTCTTCTTTAACAGACAAATCACGTGTGTATATCAAATCATGATCTGAGATCCCAGCGATTCCCAGAGAGTGCAGGTAGGTAATGTGTTCATCTAGGCTCTCATCAGATCTCCTCTGAGCACCATGCAGAGACTGAAGCTGCAGCTGAGTCACCGAGTTCTGAAGATCCTCAATTGTAAAGAGCTCTCTTAATTCTTGTTTACTGAAATAGCGGAATGGGTTCTTCTTATCACCGGTAGTTTGTCTGATTAATGAGCCCTTGAAAACTTGTCTCCTGTATATTTTTTCCTCTACAGTCCCACAAGTGATTAGCCTATAAACCACAACATTTTCTTTTTGTCCAATTCGGTAAACTCTATCCACAGCTTGAGCATCAGTTGCGGGGTTCCAGCTAGGGTCAAAAATGACCACTCTAGTTGCTGCAGTTAATGTTAAGCCAACACCGCCTACTTGAGTGGTAAGCAGAAAAACAGAGTAATCTTTATTTTGCTGGAATAGGTTAATCCTTTTTTCTCGTTCTAAAAGATGAGTAACCGTGCCATCAATTCGCAATATCTTAAAATGCTTATTCCTTAAGAGGCGTTCAATGATGTTTAGAATTTGTCTTGACTGAGAAAATACCAGAGTCTGATGCCCTTCATCTCGAAGCCTCTTCAGCAGTTTGATCAGGAATATCATTTTTCCAGATTCTTCCATCAATGTGCCATCAGTTACATGAGCAATGTCATCTACATCTGCAGAATCTTCGTTTCCATCCGGAGCAGAGATTTGGGCAGTCTCTAGATGCAGCAAACAACAAGCCCGCGCCGACAGCAGCCGAGGATGATCGCACAGCTTCTTTAAGACGCCCAGCTCAGCCAAAGGTGAGCGCGTCTCCAATAACAACTCCTTGATGTGATCCAAAGACACAAATTTCCTATATATTTCTTCTTGTAAAGGTACAAGACGTATCCAAATGATTAAATCATTTTTCCTGGAAAGAGAAGGCATTTTGCAGATGGCATCGACACCTGGATTCTTTTCAGTGGGGCTGACCTCTGCGATGTTTGACTTTTTCTTCTGCACTACTTCTTTAGTCCTCCTGAGAAAATAGGGTTTTATGATTTCCATCAAGTTTTCAGATATCTTAAGTCCCAAGGCTTTTTCCCCTGGAGTAGCATCCTTCTCTCTTGCTCTAACAATAGGATTTTCATACTCTATTTTAAAAGTTTTTAATGTTCCTAGCAGGGAACCTTGGCAAGCAAAATCAAATAGGGACCACAGTTCTTGTAAATTATTCTGGATTGGGGTTCCTGTGAGGAGGAGGCGATTACTTGCAGGGACAACACGAGCACATATTGCTGACTTAGTAGATGAGCTCTTTATTTTATGTGCTTCATCAAGGATGACATAGTCCCACACAAAGGCTCGGCCATTAAAGCTTGAAAGCTGCTGCCAATTGTTGATTAACATTTGGTATGTAGTGATAACGACACCATTCCTTTGCTGAACCCGGATGAGGCTTCTGGTACGTTCATCCTTGCTAGGCCCATGAAAGATTTTGACTCTCATTCCTGGAGTCCACTTGGCAAATTCTTTCACCCACATGCTGATGAGATTGGTTGGCATGATCAATAGCACATGATTCACAAGTGAAGCATCAAACATACCAGAAAGGAAAGCTATGATTTGAACTGTCTTCCCCAATCCCATATCATCTGCCAAGATACCTCCTTTTCTTCCATCCCTGTACAGACTATAGAGGAAAGCTACACCTTCCTTCTGGTGCTCAAACAGTTGGTTGTACAGTTCTCGATAAAGCAGCAGGCCAGAGTTGCACACATCTGTAAATTCATCATCTTCTTGTCCTTCCAACTCCTCCAAGGCTTCCTGTAGTTTCTGGATTCTGCTCATCAGCTTTCTAGTGGGAAAAATGTCCTTTGCCAAATTGAAAAGCTTGAGTGCTTCCTCCAGATCTCCATCCTTAGTTGCTTCTTTGGCCTCTTTCACATATCTACAAAAAAGATAAAAAAAAATTATACACACAACATCGGAAGGAAATAGATTGAACATTCAGTCTAAGAAAGCTTTAGCATCCATATCAGAATCTAAACTGTAGCTGGGCTTTTAACAACCTCAATTCTGGATGGGAAAGATTAGCACAGAAGATGCCAAAGAAAGCCATTATACATAAAAAATTCTTCAAACTTAATAGAAAAACCATACAATTCAGTTAGGAGATAGGCAAAAGATATGTACAAAAATTTCATTGAAGAGGATATATAGATGGCATATAAGTACACGGCAAAGCACCAACATCACTTAGCCATTGCTATGGCTTGTATTTAGATGTTCCCCCAAAGCCTCATGCAGTCACAGGTGGGACTTTTTGGAGGTGGCTGGATCTAGGGTGTGTGATGCTGGGATCAAGGGTGTGAGTGCTACCTGCCCTAAGGGTGGGTAGCCTGGACAAGATATTAGGGACAGAAAGAGGCTTATCGCTTGTTGCTGCTGGTGTTCATCTTCTGCTCTGTGATGCCCCACTGCCATGCCACCCTGCCTTGGAGCCAGCCATTATAGACTGAAATCTCTATGAACTGTGAGCCAAATAAACCTTTCCTCCTCTAACTTTGGGTGTTGGGTATTTTGTCTTAGCAACGAGAAAAGTAAGACAGCCATTAAGGACGTGTCAATTAAAACCACAATGAGCTGGATATGGCAACACATAGCTGTAATCCCAGCACATGGGAGGCCGAAGCAGGAGAATCACTGTGAGTTCAAGGCCAGCCTGAACTACATAGCAAGATCTTGTCTCTAAAACCACAATGAGGGGTTGGGGATTTAGTTCAGTGGTACAGCGCCTGCCTAGCAACCACAAGGTCCTGAGTTCAATCCCCAGCAGATGCCCTCAAAAAGAAAAAAACCACAGTGAGAGTTTGGGATGTAGTCCGGTGGTAAAGCACTTACCTAGCATGTGTTAAGACCCTGGATTCAAGCCCCAGGACTGAAGAAAAAAAAAAAAGAGGAGGAAATGCAGCAGCAGCAGCAGAAGCTACCATCACTTAAAACAACCAAATAGTAAGGTGCAGCAGCACAGGCCTACAATCCTAGCAATGTAGGTAGGAGGTTGAGACAGGATTACCACAAATTCAAGGCGAGCCTGGGCTACATAGTGAGTTCAAGGCCAGTTTGGACTGCATAGCAAGATCCTGTCTCAAAAAAACAAAACAGAACAAAAAAGAATGAACTGAGCTCTTTCTTGGTGTGGGGGTAACATCCCTGCACATCTGGGTCATAAGTGATTTATGTTGTGAGCATATAGGAGAAACTAAGATCAAGTTTAGTCTATCTTCAGAAATTCTGATAACTGCTACAGGTATACTGGAATTGAACAATTGAGCAAATGGATGGCAGGAACAAGGTTTCTTACTATTGGAGTGGGTTTTTTTTGTTTTGTTTTTTACGATAGTGAGAATTGAACCGAGGGCCTTTGCACTGAGATACAACCCCGGGCTTTTTTTGTTTTGTAAAGGTGAAGTATCACTACCTTGCTAAATTGCCCAGGCTAGACAAACTTTCCAGCTTCCTGCTTTAACCCCCCCAAGTGCTGGGATTACAAGTATGCACCACCATGCCTGGCTAGAATAGGGGTTTACAAATAGGCAAGGTGAATTTAAACTAATCCACGAAGTAACAGATTAGAGTTGCAGACATAATTATAAATCCATGTTTAGCTTAGCTTAATATAGATACAGATAATTACACATCGAAGTATTTATAGACACATATATACATGAACCAGTATGGACACTCGTTTCCTTGCTCTGCCACCTGAGAGGATCTAAAAGCAATGACACCCCAGTAGCAACGAGCAGCCTCAGCACCCAGATCTTGATTTCTAATACCATTCTCCAATAAAAGGATCCAGGGCACCTTGGGAAAAATGTCTGATTCTAGGACAGTGGCAGCAAATATACTGTGTAAAACAAGCCTACAGTATCTTACAGAGCAGGGAAAGGAAGTACTTACTAGAAAGAATTAACTCTATAATGATGGGGGTATGGTTAAAGGGACACAGGAGCAAACTAAACGAGCTTCCATTGCTTAAAATCTAGAACTATTTAATAAGTAGTACTAAATAACTCAAAAGTATAAAAATATCCATGAGCCCTTAATGATATAAATAAGTAAATAAATAAATACAGGAGAAGAGGCAAATCTCTTGTGCAAAAGAATGTCAAATGATTTATGGGAATACTCTGCCCTCACAAAGGTGGAGCATATATTTCTGGGTGTGGTGGCACACACCTGTAATCCCAGCACTTGGGTGGCTGAAGCAGAAGAATCACTGCAAGTTCAAGGCCAGCCTGAACTACACAGTGAGACCCTGTCTCAAAAGAACAAAAACAAAAAGGTAGCACATGTAAGTCCTATTCTGTAAATGTAGGCTGTACATAGTGACATCCTAACAAAGAGCACAGTGTGGGACGATGCAGTTGGGAGGAAAAGTAACTACAGTGAAGACACCTGGCAAACAGTATGTCAGCCAAGTGATCCAAATCAACATTAACAGTGGTAAGTCACAATGACAGGATGTGCCCTTGTCATCATGTGATGGGAATGGCACTTTACCTCGGTGGCCTTTCTCCCCAAAACCAAAACTCCAGTCTAATCGTGAGAAAGCCATCTGTCAAATTCCAGTTGAGGGATAGTCTATAAAATATGTGACCAGCCCTCCTGAAAACAATCAAAGTCATCAACAGCAGGGAAAGGTCTAAGAAACTGTCACAGGCAGAAGTAGTTGAAGAAGTACAACGTGGTATGCTAGATGGGATGGTGTAATAGAAAAGCGCTGTTAGATAAAAACTAAAGAAATCTAAATAAAGTATGGTATGGTAATACACCAATACCGGTTCACTAATTGTAATTAACGCACCATACTAATGTGAGATGTTAACTGTAGGGGAAACTGGGAACTCTGTACTGTCTTTGCAGTTTTTCTGTAAATCTAAAGCTATCCCAAAATAAAAAGTTTATTAGAAAAGAAAGACAACCCATCTATAGATCTGTCTGCTTATATATCTAGCTGTGAGCTCCTTGCAAAGAGGGACAGGAATCAGGTCTCCCAGCAGACACCTGGGAAAAGGCACCTGAATGAGCTGATGACCAGAACAAAGAGAAGAGCCTGCTGGCTCCAAAACTCTGGCATCCTTCACTGGCAGGGCAGCTGCCCTCCCCCTACTCGAGTCTCCTTTAGAATTAAGTCACATTCTCTCTTACTGAGTGTGCTGACCACTGGACTCCTCTGCCCGAGCGCCAGACTTGGAAGCCCCGTCTATTCTCTGCTCCCTGTGAGCCTGGTTCCACCATTCAGAATGCTTCACCTAGAAACTGTTCTTCCTTGGTCTGTACTCCAGAGCTCAAAGGAGAAAGTATGCCACTTTTTACTCTTAGACTACAGGATCCCCACGTTCCTGAACTGGCATGTGGCCCTGGCTACCCAGTATCCCGAGCCTCTGTGAAGTTTGGGGTTCTAACCCTAGCAGGCCTCTTCTCAAAAGGTGAAAGTGCTGCCCCTGAACCCTAGCTCTGGTCAGAGTGTCTACTCATCATATACCAACCTTTTAAAATGCAACAGTCTGCCTGGACTTCTTACCACCAGCCTGATTGCTTTGGCTGGGCTCTACCTACCCTCTGGAACTCTCGTTAGTCAATCTGCCTGAAGCACAAATTGGAATTCATAGTATTCCTTGGACACCAGTGTTTCCTGGCTGTGATCAGCCAGGCTGCTTTCCCAGTGCTTGGACCACCCTACTTAGCAGGTCCAAGACCACATCTCAGCTCTCCCACTGTACTCATTCTCCCACACCTAGCTAGGTCGGCAGGTATTCTTTCTCTGTAATGGAAGGGGGGGCGGATAAAATCTGGTTTTTGTAATACTACTATTGATAGTGGGTTATTTGCTTTTGTAATTCAGTTTGAGTTAACCACCCAACCTCTAATCACTTCCATTTTCCAGATCTTGGAAGGAAAAACATGTCCTTTTTATTGTTAATATAGTCTTGTATTCATGTATAACATGTAGATGCCTAAAATGGTCTGGAGAACTTCATCAAACTTCATGGGCTCAAATATTTTTTTCCTAAACTGCTCCCCAGCTCCTCTTGGATGTGGCTGAGCCTGCTTGGGAGATAAGACGCTAGGGGAGGAGTAACTGGTTCCAGGGAGAGAGCCATACCTCTCAAGAACAAGGAGAGACAGGGATAGACTATGAGGTAGGGAGGGTGTCAGTTTTTTAAATCTATTGCAAAAATCGTTACATTTTAATGACCGGACTGCAAATTGCATGCCAAGAGCGTGCTCTCTCCCTTAAGGACTGTTTCAGCACGTTCCTACCAGCCTGAACCACCAGGGGTGTGTGCATGACTGTCCCATCAGGTGGCTTGTACCACAGGTTGTACAAACGGATCTAATCGCTTTTATCTGTCTTCTTACTAATAAAATGAACAAGTCTATAAATGGACTGAATCTAGCTAGCTGCTCGAATATGAATAATTACTGCCCAAATATAAAAATTAATACTATTCATAACAATTTAAAAAGTATTATAATAATCAACAAATTTCATTAAATGTATTTATATTCATAAATAATTTGTTAATAATTAATTCTCTAAATTTTAACATGGAAATCTTACACGTACCCCATTGCTTCTATATGTAACATGCACTTACAACGGTTGTACCACAAATTAGCTGTATTACAATATTTTATACCATTTTAATAGTTTTCCTTAAGGACTTGTAATATGACGACATCTGGTCTACTAAATCAAGGCATTTGTTTGCATTACTGCAATCAAAGACCCCCCTGAGAAGCAGTACAAGCTGCCCAATGGGACAGTCACGCATGTACCACCAGCAGTGGAAGCCAGTGGGAACGATCCCGTTCAAATCTGAGTTGCTTGGGAGTGAGACACAAAGTATGGCCCCGTTGTGAATGTGTCAGAGGACATATAAACACATTATATACAAACACCACCTGGAGGGAGGGAACACAGTGATGAAACTTGGGCTACAAGGTCTGTCACCTGCAAGGCAAACCTGCATTAACCTTTACTGCTTGGATGCTAGCCCCACCTAAAGGTCTTTGCCATAAGAAGCCCGGCCCAAGTGACCGGTTAAGATAATCTCTGCCCTAGGGCAGGGTTTATCTCACTGCTAAAGAGTTTGTCTAACAAGCACCAGGTACCCGGTTCAATTGCCAGCAACCCCACACATGCACATATGCACAAATGTGCAAGCACACACAAAATCTCTGGCCCCAAGCTCTTTCTGTTGCCCAGATACAAACATCTTCCTCAACCACAGCCACTTAGCCTCTCAAGAATCCCATCCCACCCATCACCCTTTGGAGCTGGCTCCAGAAACCTTTCTTTTCCACAGAGGAACTTCCAGCCTTAAGTGATGAAAAGCTTTTCTACCTGGAGAAACCAGTAAACCCTACTCCTGTATACCTAAGCCCCGAACAGCTAAGTCTAGCTGAACATGCAATATTTGCAAATCAGCAGGTGAAAGACTAGTGCTAGATTTTCCTTGACAGACAGCTCATTAGAACATTCCCTATGAACTGGGTACGATGTCGCATACCTCTAATCCCAGCACTTGGGAGGCCGAGGCAGGAGGATCACCATGAGTTCAAGGCCAGCCTGAACTACATAGCAAGACCCTTTCTCAAATAAAATGACCCACATTCCCTATGATGTTCTTCTAGAATGTGAGGGGGTAGGAGCTTTAGTTCCAAAGATCCTGATCCAATAAAACTGCCACACGCAAAGCAACCAGAGCTGCTCTTTGTTTTCTAACCTGGCCACCTCACCCTGGGCCTCTATGGGGCTGGAGGGGCCTGCTCCTGCTAATCTCAGTACATGCGGGCAGGGTTATCTCTGTTCTTTCCACAAGAACTCAGTTCCCCTATCCTGATTCAGCATCCCATGATCACTGTCCTGATACATATCTATGTCCAGTCCCCCTGTAAAGGTGCATTTGGATACATTAGACTTAATAAATCTTCTTTTGTTTGTTTTTGACACAGGGTCTCTCTGTGTAGTCCAAGCTGGACTTGAACTCACTGGGTAGCCCAGGCTGGCCTCGAATTCACAGTGATCCTCCTGCCTCAGTCTTCCAAGTGCTGGGACTACAGGTGTGCACCACAACAGCGGCTTTATTTTTATTAAGAATCAAAAGATTTATCAGCCAAGCGAGATGGTGCACCCTGTAGTCCCAGCACTGGGGACATATCCCCAGGACTGAGGATATGTAGCTCACTGGTAGAACACTAGTGTCTAGCATGCACGAAGCCCTAGGTTCAAATCATCCATATTGTAAGACAAAAAAATGAAACAAAATTAAATGTGGTTGACAAAAAACCTGTTGGCCAAAAAGCCTGTTGGCCATGCCAGGTGTAGTGGTAGACATCTGTAATCCCAGCTATTTGGGAGGCTTGAGGCAGGATTGCAAGTTTGAGCTCAGCCTGGACAACTTAGCAGGACCCTGTCTCAAAAACAAAAACAAAAACAAAAAAGGGCTAGAAACATAGCTTAGTGGTAGAGCACTTCTTGAGTTCAGTCCTCAACACCCAGCACCCCCTCACCAAATGCAGGTGACCTGAATGCCAGTATTGCAAACAGGCCCATTTAAAGCCTGGGACATGGCAGAACTAGGCTGGGAGGATTGCTTTCTTTTGATCTTGCTTCCAGGGATGGTCACTTTAATCAAGGTAGGAAATATTTTATCATAATTACTTATAACCACATACTTCACATTATTAAACCGTGATTTCTGGATAAGTTAGAGGAGAACATGGTTCACATTTCAGTCAAACAGCAGGTATTACTGATTATTTAATAATTAGCTTTTCCCAGCTGGGCAAGGTGGCACATGCCTGTAATTCCAGCACTCTGGGTGGCTGAAGCAGGAGGATCACAAATTCAAGCCCAGCTTGAGAAATTTAGTGATTTAGCGAGACCCTGTCTCAAAACAAAACAAAAAGCCTTCCCCTACTTCACTCCCTATCTGAGATAAACATTTCTTAAAAATACCACTTTATGCCTGGCATGGTGGCACAGACCTGTAATCCCAACACTCAGGAGGCTGAGGCAGGAAGACTGTCCTGAGTTCGAGGCCAGCTGGGGATACATAGGGAATTCAAGGCCAGCCTGGAATACATAGTAAGACTGTGTCTCAAAAAAAACAGTAGACACACAGACAGATAGATAAATGCTTTATTTGTAAGAGCCAAAAACTAGAAAAAAAATCAAGAGTCCAAGTTGGATTAATCATCTGTGGTGAGGCTGAGGCTGAGGCTGTGGCTCAGTGGTAGAGTGCTTGTCTACCATGCATCAGGCCTTGGGTTCAATCCTCTGTGCTGTCCCCCCACAAAACAAACAACTTGGTGTATTCATACAAAGCATACAAATGTCTACTATTCAATAATAAAAAAGAACAAACCACATGGATGAATAGATGCATGAAATTTATACACATATGAATCTTCAAACATTAAGCTAAGCAAAAGGAGCTAGGCAGGCATAAAAGAATAGAAACAATGTGATTTCATAAACATGAAGTTCTGAAACAGGCAAAATAAATTTATGGTGGTAAACATCAGAACAGCAGGTGCCTATGAAAGGGGAAAGTAGGAGTTGCACAAGAAGGGGCATGAGGTATTTTCTGGGGTGATATCGGCATTCTATACTTTGTTAGGGGTTTGGATTACTCAGGTATATGCATCTGTCAAAACTCCTCAAATGTATATGTAAGAGTTGTGCTTCTTCTATGTAAACTTCACTTCAAAAGAAAAAAAACAAACCTTAAACACACATACTGTATTCCTGGTTTAACGACCAGTCAAACTTACAACCAAGGTGCACTGTTGGGACTTACAACCTTGTTTTTTTTTTTTAAACAGTACACCTTGTTTATACAGTACTGTAATTTTTGCTGAATGTACTGTACAGTACTGTAGTTTTACGTTCTTATGCATGTAAGTTATAAATAAAAACAAAGTCATCAAGTTGGTGTTTCCTTTGACCATTTCTTTGTTCTGAATATTGTAACATACATGCCACATATAATTCTCCATTTAGCGACCAATTCATTTAACGACCCAGTATCAGGATTGTAACTGATCATTAAACGAGGAGTATCTGTATTGAAATCTAATCCATCCTTTGTGTGTGGAAGTATTCAGAGAAAAGTATCCTGATGTCTGATTTACTTTGAAATGCATAAAAAAAAAGCTGGTGAACTGATGGAATTGGTATGTGTTAAGAATAGATATGATAGGGGTTGGGGATTTAGCTTAGTGTTTAGAGTGCTTGCCTTGCAAGCACAAGTCCCTGAGTTCCATCCCTGGCCCCCACCCAAAAGAATAGATGTGATATGTGAAGGCTGGGTGTGGTGGCACATGTCTGTAATCCCAGCACTTGGGAGGCTGAGGCAGGTGAACCAACAGTTTGAGGGAAGACTGGGCTACACAGCAAGATCCTGTTTGGTTTGGTGTTTCTTCCCCCCCCCAGACCTTGTGTGTATTTATTTACTTATTTATTTACTTTTGGTGCTGGGAATTGAACTTAGGGCCTTGTGCTTGCAAGGCAAGCACTCTAACCACTGAGCTAAATCCCCAGCCCCACAAGACCTTGTTTTAAACCCCAAAAACAAAACAAAAATGAGAAAAAAAGGGTATGTGTGGGTATGAAAAAAATGAATACAGTATGTACTGAGGGCATATCTCACTGCTGTTGAGTGCTTGCCTAGCATGTGTGAGGCCCAGCACCAGAAAAAAAAAGATATATGACAAAGCAAGTACAGTAAAATGCTAGTAACTGCATCTAGATGGCGAGTCAAAAAAAAAAAAAACCTACAAAAGATTGCTTTGCCTATACCTATAGACTGCTGCCTCTCAGTTTGAAGACACATAAAACTGGGTTTCATATACACCTCTCTAAGGCAATTGTTCTAATAAACAGCACAAATAACATCCGTATTGGCAAATCCAACGGCACTTTTCGGTCCTTTCCTGACCTTCCAGTCTGTTTAAAACCACAGACCAGGAGTTGGGGATGCTCAAGTGGTAGAACGCAAGGCCCTGAGTTCAATCCTGAGCACCCTGCCTGCCCCCACCCCAAAAAACCACAGACCACTATCACCCTCTTTTTTTTTTTTATCTCCCTCTTGAAGTTTCTCCTTCTCCTTGGGCTCGACAGCACATAACACTCTCCTAGATTTCTTCCTACCTCCAACTGTTCCTTCTCAGTCTGCACATTGAATTCCTCCCCCTCTGCCTGTTCCTATATAATCAGTATTTCCAAGACTGTAAATGCCCTTCTGACTCTATGTATTTACTCCAAAAGAGCTTATCCACAGCTCTGCGTAGTACTAGGTTGAATAAGGTCCCCTAAAATTACATGTAGAGGGATTGTTTAACATAACTGGTATCTTTCTAAGAGGGAAATTGGGAACCCAGCACAGCAGGCAGTAAACACCTGTAATCCCAGCAGTCTGGGAGGCTGAGGCAGGAGGATCACAGTTCAAGGCCAGCCTGGCCTACATAGCAAGACCCTTATCTCAAAAAATAAAAAGTAAGTAAATGGGACACACAAACAGAGAGGTTCTGCCATATAAAGATGAAAGCGGAGGTGGGCATGATAGCCCACGCCTGTAATTTTGGCGCTCAGGAGGCTGAGGCAGGAGGATCACAAGTTTGAGGCCTGCCTGGGCTACATAATAAGTTCAAGGCCAGCCTGAACTTCATAGTGAAAACCTGTTTCAAAAATAAATAAATAAGAAGATGGAAGCAGAAAATGGAATGATGCATGTACATCCCATAAAACTCCAAGGATTGCTGACATTCCTTCCAGCAGCTAGGACAGAGGCATGGAACATTCTCTCCACAGCCTCCAGTAAGAAACTAACCCTGCTGACATCTTAATTTTGGACTTTGACCCCCATAACTGTGAGAATAAGTTCCTGAGACTTTTAAAATTGTTGTAAAATATATAGAACACAAAATTTGCCATCTTTAACCATTTTTAAGTGTACAATGGCTTTACATTAATAATGTGCAACTATCACCACTATCTTTGTCTTTACCCAAACAAAAACTCTGTACCCATCAAATAACAACTCTGCCTTTCCCCCTCCCCCAGCCCCTGGTGGACTGACTTTTGCCTGTAGGCGCTTGCCTATTCTAGATGTTTTATACAGGTGGACTCACACAATATTTGTCCTTTTAAGTTTGGCAGTGGTTAACCAGAACTGTGGGCTGGAAGATCAAGGGGCTGCAGGTACTAAAGGGGTCTACCGGCTCTAAAAGGGCTTACTGCTGTTTCTGGAGAATTCACATTAGACAGACTTTATCCCAAAGGGCTAGTCAGGATGTTAACCACCCAATGTTCCCCTAAATAAAAGGTTTTTTTCTTACTGAGAAGAACTGGCTAGTGTGCTCCATCAGGAGCCAAAGCACACCCACCATGCCAGGAAAAGGAGGTAAATTTGGTTTTGACATAATTACTAATGAGCTGTTTTTTCCAGAGTAATTACCAGCAGAATCAGCTACTTTCTGAGAGCATGCTGGTTAGCATGTAGGAGGATGCTATCTTGTTTATTCTAGCAGAAGGGTATATGTCCAGTTCAACCAAAAGCAGCACTAAAATTTTGAGGTCTAAATCACAAAGGAGGGGTTCTAGAATCCTATCTGCTTTTATTCACTTTGAAATAGGCTTTGCTCTTCTTGCCTACTTGTATTCGCTCTGTAACAGGATTAAAGGATCTGAAGGGGTAGTAAGAACCTTGGGGGCTGGGTGTGGTGGCACACACCTGTAAACCCAGCACTTGGGAGGCTGAGGCAGGAGGATTGCTATGAGTTTGAGGACAGCCTGGACTACACAGTGAGGTCAAAGCCAGCCTGAACTGCATAGTGAGACCTTGTCTCCAAAAACTGAACCAAACAAACAAAAGAAACCTTGGATTTCTTTTGTACCATATACTTTTGCCCATATAGTTGCCTGTGGAATCCAAAGCCAATGACACAGGTAATACATACTCCCAAGAGCCTTACACTATTTCAACTATTGCTCTTGTTCTGTTTTCCTTCTTCTTCTTTTTCGTTTGCTTTGTTTTCTTTTTTGAGACAGGGTCTCGCTATGTATTCCAGGCTGGCCTTGAACTCGCAGCAATCCTCTTGCCTCAGCCTCCTGAGTGCTGGGAGGGTGCCAGCATGACCAGCTCAAATGATCGCTCTTACAGATGAAACAGAGTTTGTGCTACACAGTGTTAAGCCCCAAACAAAACCTTGTGCAGGCTCTGATCCTAAGAGCCCCAGGACCATTATCAAATTAAATATTCATATCTTACACATTTTTCACATGTATTATAATTCACAGCAAAATTTTTATTTTTTAATTTTTGGGGGGGGTTATTCGGAGACTATGCAATTCAGGCTGGCCTTGAACTTGCTGTAATCCTCCTGCCTCAGCCCTCTGAGTGCTACAATTATAGGCATGCGCCACCACGCCTGGCTCACAGCAAAATATTTAAAGAATGTTACTTGCCTGCCCTAGTAGTTCAGGGATAAGATTCATCACAAGAAAGTGGATGTGAAAGCTTGCTGAGCAGACAAAAACACAAAACAACAAAACACAATAGCACATAATCCCCTAAACCCAGCAAATACCTGACTAAGGGTATTTTCCACTGTTCTAGAAGGGTCTAGACTCTCAACTCTTCCATTTTTTCATGTACTGGGGTTTGAACCCAAGACCTCAGCCATGCTAGGCAAGCACTCTACCACCTAAACTACATCCCAAATCCTTTTTATTTTATTTTGAGACAAGGTCTTGCTTGGCTCAAACTTGCAATTCTCCTGCCTCAACAGTCACCCCCAACTATGTGCAACCTCGCCCAGCATCCACTGGTCCATACTTCCATAAGTACAGTTTCATACTGTTTTGACTCCTGTAGCTTTGTTGTAAGTTTTGAATTCAAGAACTGTGAATCTTTTTTGTTTTTTTTCAAGATTATTCTGGCTATTCTGGGTCTGCTGCTTTTCTTTCTTTTTTTTTTTTGGTACCAGGATTCAAACTCAGGGCCTCATGCTTGCGAGGCAAGCACTCTAACCACTGAGCTAAATCCCCGGCCCAGGTCTGCTGCATTTCTATGACTTTTATAATAGTTCGTCAGTTTCTGCAAAAAAAGTCAGCTGAGGGGCTGGGGATTTAGCTCAGTGATTAGAGTGCTTGCCTTGCAAGCACAAGGGCCTGAGTTAGATCCCCGGCACCACACACAAAAAAAAAAATCAGCTGAGATTTTATTAGATATGGCATTGGAATTTACAGAATACTTGGGGGGGCATTACTATTTTAACAATATTAAGTATTCCAATCCATGAACACAGGAAAAATTTCCATTTATTTAGGACTTCTTCAATTTCTTTCAAGATGTTCTATAGCTTTCAGGGTACAAACATTGTACTTTCTTGGATAAATTTATTCCTAAGCATTTTATTCCTTTTGGCACTGTTGAAAATGGAATTATTTTCTTAACTGCACTCACTGCTAAGTACAGAAATACAAATAAATTCTGAATATTGATCTTGTATCCTGTAACTTTGTTGGACTCCTTTATTAGCACTAATAGTTTTTTTGTGAATTCATCAGAATTTTCTATATGAAATATCATGTCATCAAAGATATGACACAAGAAGGGGCTGGGGGTTATAGCTCAGTGGTAGAGTACTTGCCTGGCATGCCTGAGGCTGGGAATTGATCTCCAGCACTATGCGTGCATGCACGCGCATGCAAACACACACACGCACAGAGGATACAAGAAAATTTACAAGGCTTGGCATGGTGGTGCGCCCTGTAATACCAACACTTGGGAGGCTGAGGCAGGAGGATTGCTGCATAGCGAGTTCAAGGCCAGCCTGAACTATATAGTGAGACCCTGTCTCAAAAAAAAAAAAAAAAAAAGGTTGAGGATTTAGGTCAGTGGTAGAACGCTTGCCTAGCAAATGCAAGGCCCTGAGTTCGATCCTTAGCACCTCCCCAAAAAAGAAAAAGAAAACCTACAGACCAATATTCCTCATGAAATCAATGCCAAAATCCTCAATGAAATACTAGCAAACAGAATTCAGCACCATGTTAAAGGAATTATAGGGCTGGGGATTTAGCTCGGTGGTTAGAGTGCTGCCAGCAAGTACAAGGCCCTGAGTTCAGTCCCCGGCACCAAATATACCATGGCCAAGTGGGATTTATTCCTGGAATCGAAGAATGGTTCAACATATAAAAGTTGGTTGTTTTTTTTTTGTTTTTTTTTTTTTGGTGCTAGGGATTGAACTCAGGGCCTTGTGCTTGCAAGGTAAGCGCTCTAATCACTGAGCTAAGTCCCCAGCCCCAAGTTGGTTTGTTTTTGAGACGGGGTCTTTCTATGTAGTTCAGGATGGCCTGGAATTCACTGTGTAGCTGAGGCTGGCACCAAACTCAGTGATCTTCCTGCCTCAGCCTCCCAAGTACTGGGATTACAGGTGTGTACCACCATGCCTGGCCATACAAAAATTGATCAAAGTAACATATCACTTTAATGGCATGGACAGGAAAAAAACTCCATGCAATCAGCTCAGCTGCTGTAGAAAAAGTACTTGACAAAATCCAAAACCCTTTCATGATAAAAACACTCAACAAACTACAACTAGAAGGAAACTACTTGAACATAATAATAAAAGCCATATATGAAGAACCCACAGCGAACATCATCCTCAGGGGTAAAAGACTGAATCATATTCAGTAATAAAAGATTGAAAGCTTTTCCACAAAGAAAGGATGCTAGTTTTCACCACTTCTATTCAACATAGTACTGAAGTTCTAGCCAAAAAAATTAGCTGAGAAGAAGAAATAAAAAGCCTCTAATTGGGAGAAAAAGAAGTAAATTTATCTGTCCCCAGCTTACATAATCTAAAATACAGAGAACCCTAAAGATCACACACACACACACACACACACACACACATTCAGAATGAATAAATGAATTCAGCAAAGTAGCAGGATACAAAGTCAACACCCTAGTAGTAGAATGCCTCTGAGTTTGATCCCCTATCCAAAAAAAACCCTGAAACTTAATCTATCAAGCCTTTAGATTTAAATTATAGAAGTAGAAGAAGCTTATGACACTATAAGGAAGCCATCAGGCTAACCCAAATCATTGGCACAGAAATATAAGTGGAGAAGGAACTTTTATATTCAGAGAAGCTTAAGAAACAATCAAATGTGGGGTTGGGGATTTTTCTCAAGTGGTAGAGCGCTTGCCTAGCAAGTGCAAGGCCATGCATTTGATCCCCAGCACCTACAAAAACAAACAAAAAAAAAAAAGGAAAAGAAACAACCAAATGTAGTGTATGAACCTTCCTCAGATCCTGATTCTAAAAACATCATGATAAAAAGACCACTTGTAAACAGGATGTAGTGGCACACACCTGTAATCCCAGCACTAAGGAGGCTGAGGCAGGAGGATCGCCAAGAGTTCGAGGAGAGCCTGGACTCATAATGAATTCAAGGCCAACCTGAACCACATAGCAAGACTGTGTCTCAAAAAATAAAACAAGACCACTTGAAAAATTTGAATAGATTATATATTATATAATATTAAAGAGTTACCTTATTTTGTTGTGATACAACATGGTGGTTTCATAAGAACATTTTCTTTTCCTGAGATGTGTATTTTAGTATTTAAGGGTGAAATGTCATGATGTCTGGGGAAATTACTTTTTAAAAATTGTTGCTTTTTATTGTCAAAATCATACACTGCAGATATACAACAATCGAAAACTTATTCGCTAGTGGTAGAGTGCTTGCCTAACATGTGTAAAGGCCTGGGTTTGAACTCTAGCACCTCAAGCAAAAAACAAAACAACAACGACAACGAAAAAAATATATATGTATAAAAATTATTTCAAGGCTGGCCTTGAACTCAGTATGATTCTCCTGCTGGGATTACAGGCATACATCACCATGCCAAGCTTCTTCATAAGTTTTGAAACTCTGGTCTTGGATGCCATGATCATACTGGGTGATTATTTCTATCCTGAGAATCTGTGACTTTGGCACATGTCTAAAAGAAAAAGTGAATGACATTCTGAAAATGTTTCCAAACAAATTAGGAAATCAAATGGCAGCTGAGAACCTATGGGACAGACTAATGAGAAGGAAGAAACCATAAAAATGATAAGAGCTTTAATAGAAGCAGCATTTTAAAACCCAAAGAGAAGCCAGACGTAGTGGTACATGCCCATAACCCTGGCTACTTGGGAGGCTGAAGCAGGAGGATCCCCAGTTGGAAGCCAGCCTGGGCAACCTGACAGGACAAGAGAGAAAGAGACAAAGTCAAGAGTGACAAAAAACCTTGGACCTGACATTGTTCTGATAGGGAGAGAAGTAACAAGTAGAGGGCTAATACTTCCTGAAAAGTTTTATTTTTGTAGTGTTGGGGGGGTAACCCTTGGGCCTCCTGCATGCTAGGAAAGAGCGCTACAACTGTGCTACGCCCCCAGAGGCATTTGCGTTTTGGTTTTGGTGGCACTAGGGATTGAACCCGGGGCCTTCACCCTGGACTACATCCCCAGCTCTTTTTGTTTTTGAGACAGGGTCTCACCTAGCTGTGCAGGCTGGGCTCAAACTTGCCATTCTCTTGCCTCAGCCTCCCGGAGGGCTGGGACTACAGGCATGCATTACCTCAGCCAGCCTTGTTTTTAGAGACAGGGTCTCGCTATATAGTCCACAGTGGCCTTGATCTAGCTATGTATCCTGGGCTGGCCTCGAACCCGTGACCCTCCAGGTGTGCACTGCCATGCCCACCCTTGTTCTGGTTGTACAGGCAAGCGCTCTGCCACAGAGCCACACCTCTTGCTCCAAGGCTAATACTTCTAAAAAACTAGAAAAACCATGAACTGAAACTAATATTGTTTACTGTCCTGTCAATGATTGCTTTGCACATTAAGAAAACCTGCAGAAAACTACCACAGATGGTACCTGGGGATTTGGGATTTCTGGTGAAAAGAGCCTTGTGTGAGGACTAGTCGTCTTTGTACACATGGGTACATGCATGGATCTGTGAAAACAAGCAGCTGGTCATAAATAAATTGCTGTCTGTGTTGCCAGTTGTCCTGGTATATCCTTGAGGGATTTATTTTTAAGTGCTTTATCTTGGAACACACGAGGAACACCAGGTAAGGGAGTGCACACCTGTAATCTGAGCCTCACGAGGCTGAGGCAGGAGGATGACTGCGAGTTCGAGGTCACCCTGCACTATAAAGCAAGACTCTACCTCAACCGAAAAATCTGGGGGAAAAAAAAATCAGAAATAATGGGGCTGGGGATTTAGCTCAGTGATTAGAGTGCTTGCCTTGCAAGCACAAGGCCCTGAGTTCGATCCCTGGCACCACAAAAAAAAAAAAATCGGAAATAAGTGTAGATGATGATGGCTTTATTTGTTTTTTTCTGTTTTGTGTGTGTGTGTGTGGGGGGGTGCTGGGGATCAAACCCAGGGCCTTGTGCTTGCCAGGCAAGTGCTCTACCACTTGAGCTAAATCCTCAACCCCTAGATCTGGAATTTTTATGTAAAAGGAATAAAGGAAATGAAAAATAGGAAGAGGAAAATAGGAGCAAGAGAGGATTTTTTTTAAAGCAATGAAAGAATCGCCGGATCAAACTCCTTATCCCAGATACCGACAGGGAGATGAGATCTTCCGCATAAATGGAGTGGTTGTGCCCAGACTAGGTTGGGAGCACGCAAAGCTTGCCCACACTAACAGTAACAGAGTAGAAGGCAGAGAGTATAGTGGGAGTGATGCTGGGAAGAGGCTTGTGGAAGCTCTCTTGCTTGCTTCTACCAATGCAGTGATACAAGAAGCAGTGTCAAAGGCTCAGAAAGATGAGATACTGACGGGTTGAAAAGCAAGAAGGGATGAAACAGGCATCTGGTGAATAGATAAGTGAATGTACTAGAGAAGTGCAATACGGTGGCCAGGTATTATTAAGAGCCCGCTTGACATTAATAATTATGGATTTTAAGTAAGGCCAGTCAGCATTGACTGTCTCCTCAACCACATTCACCTGCATGGATCAGAGTTGGACTGAGTGAAGTGTTTTCGTTTCCTACTATTGGTGTTACACAAATTATCATGAATGTAGCAGCTTAAAACACAAATGTCCAGAAGCCCTCCACTTTCATGGGTCCTGCTATCCTAACTTAACCAACTATAGGACAAAAATATTTGGAAAAGCCCAACATGGTGGTGTAGGCCTGTAATGCCAGCTACCCAGGACACCAAGGCAGGAGAATCACAATTCTGATGCCAACCCGGGCAACTTATTCCTTTTTGTTTTGTTTTTTTTTTTTTTGGTGCTGGGGATTGAACTCAGGGCCTTACAATTGCAAGCGCTCTACCACTTGAGATAAAATTCCCCAGTCCCCTGGGCAACTTATTAAGATCTTGTCTCAAAATGAAGAACATCTGGGTTATAGCTCAGTGGTAGAATGCCTCCCTGGCATAATGAGGACCTGGGTTCAATCTCCAGTACCACTAAAAAAGGAAAATAATTGTGTCTGTACTAAATATGTATACTTTTTTTCTTATCACTATTCCCTAAAGAATGTAACTACTATATACACAGGACTTACATTGTGTTAAGTTATAAATAATCTAGAGATGATTTAAAGTGTATGGAAGGATGTGCAAATATTATATGCAAATACTATGGCATTTTACATGAGAGGCTCGAGCATCTGTCGATTGTGGTATGCAGGGGTGTCTTGGCACCAATCCCTACCAATACCAAGGAACAACTAACCATACTAGCTTTACACCCACAGTTCTGTAGAGGTTTTGTAGATGTCTGATACAGGTCTCACTGGGCTAAAATAAAGGCATCAGCAAGACTGTATTCCTTCCTAGTCTCCAGAGGAGAATCTGTTTCTTGTCTTTTTAGCTTTTAGAAACACCCACATCTCTTGGATTCTGGTTCCTTCATCTTCTGAACCAGTAACAACAGGTCGAGTCCTCATATCACATTACTCTGACCTCTTCTGTCTCCCTCTTCTACTCCTTAAAATCCTTCTGATCACATTGGGCCCACCCAGATATTCCAAAATAATCTCCCTATTAGCAATCTTAGTTTCATCTTCAGTCTTAATTCCTCCTTGATTTACAATGTAACATTCACGGGTTTCAGAAATTTGTGTGTGGACATCTTTGGCGAGTCATTATTCCACCTATCATACAAACGATATGTCTGGCCAAACAAGTAAAATAAGACAGAAAAAAAGTTAAAGGTATAAATATATATTAAGTCTCCATAATTGACTGTGGACTTCAAGCTATGGAAGGAACTGAAGACTTGAGCAACTGCCTATAGGTCCCGGTGATATGAAAGGATTCTTAGAATCGTCATCCTATAGAGAGTAAGGTAGAGAAGGGAGAGTACAATGCTTGAAAGGGAGAGAACAGCAGCGAAATGCGAAAGTCGCCAACCTAGTAAGGACCAGAGTCTGTAAACTTTTTTGGGGGGTGGTGCTGGGGATGGAATCCAGGGCCTGGAGCATGCTAGGCAAGCACTCTACCATTAAGCTACAGCCCACAGTGGAAAAGGCAGTCTTTTCTGTCAAAGGAGGTAATTACAACAACTTCCATTTTGTAAGAATCCCTATATTTGTAAAATGTACATGTGCTTATTTTACTATTCCTTGAAAACCTGAGACAAAGGGCTCCATGCCTGTCTACCTGCCCTAAAAATTTGGAACAAAGGGCTTTCCTGATCACAGAATTTGCTCTGCCTAGCAACCACGACCTCAGTAAACTAGCCAAGTGGGTTAGACTGTGAAGCCACACTCCCACTAGTGAAACAGGGCGCAAGACCAGCGTGCCAGGGATAAAACCTGGGCAAACCGTCCACTCTTCACGCTTGCTTGCCTTTTGTCTGGCTGTGCACCCTTCTGCAGAACTTTACTTTGCTGAGAAACTTTCAAAACTTTGCTTTCTTTTACCGTGTTTGCCACTCCAGAGAATCTGTGCCCAACATCCCCCACTCCAAAGGTAGTCATTTGAATCTAAAATGACCCAACCTGAACTGGTAGTGTGCTTGCCTGGCATGCATGAGGTCCTAGGTTTAATCCCCAGTACTGCAAAAAATAAAGTAAAAGGACCCATCTCAAAAGTTAATGCCCTACTATACCACACAGCCTCTCTGCTTTCTCCAAGTCATCCTTAAGGAAGTCATATAATGCTTTTGCTCTTCTGTAAAGAGACCTTGTGACTTTTATTTTATTTTTAGGGTTTTTTTTTTTTTTTTTTTTTTTTGGTGCTGGGGATCGAACTCAGGGCCTTGTCCTTGTGAGGCAAGCACTCTAACCACTGAGTTAAATCCCCAGCCTACACCCATCTCTTCTGACTTTTAACAGCCTTGAAAATATTCTTTTTTTTCTTTTGCAAATATTCTTTATTTTTTAAAAAATTTTAAGGGGTGGGGATTTAGCTCAGTGGTTAGGACCCGCGTTCGATCCCCAGCACTAAAAAAAAAAATTAAAAAATAAAAATCTTAAAAATAAATAAATAAATTCTTTATTTGAAAGAAGAAACAACTATTTTAATGTCCCAATTTATTTATTTGTACTACATCAAAATTTAAAGCTCTTAACAGGGGTTGGTGGCCCATGCCTGTAGTCCCAGCTATTCAGTAGGCTGAGGCAGGAAGCTGGGCAACTAAGCAAGACCTGTCTCAAAATAAAATAGCTGGGCATAAAGCTGGGCTACATAGTGAGTTCAAGGCCAGCCTCAACTACATAGCGAGACTCTGCCTCAAAAAAAAAAAAAAAGAGGGGCTGGGGATTTAGCTCAGTGATTAGAGTGCTTGCCTTGCAAGCACAAGGGCCTGAGTTTGATCCCCGGCAGTACAAAAAAAAGGGGGGGGGGCTGGGCATAGTGGCATATGCCTATAAACCTAGCACTCTGGGAGGCTGAGGCAGAAGGATCTCAAATTCCAGCCCAGCCTGGACAACTCAGCGACTAAATAAGACCCTGTCTGTCTCCAAATAAAAAATAAGGGGGTTGGGGATTTAGCTCAGTGGTGGAGCGCTTGCCCTAGCAAGCACAAGGCCCTGAGTTCAATCCCCAGCAGCAGCCCCCCAAAAGGGATGGGAATATAGCTCAATGTGAAAGCCCTGGATTCAAACCCTAGTATTGCCGAAAATTTAAATTAAAAGGGCTGGGGCTGGGGATTTAGCTCAGTGGTTACAGTGCTTGCCTAGCAAGTGCAAGGCCCTGAGTTTGATCCCCAGCACCAAAAAAAAATAAACAAAAGGGCCGGGTGTGGAGTGGGCTAGCATGTGTGAGACCCCACGCTTTAATCCCCAGCATTGCAAAAAAAAAAAAAACAAAACAAACAAGACACCAAACAACTCTTTTGTGCATTACAGACTAACTCCACCCTCATTTAAACCTCTTGTGAGCCTTTCCAGCCACCCAATGGTACAGACTGCCTTGGAGAATCTGCTCAGAGAGCAGAATGACAATGCTGATGGCGCTATGTAGACGCCTGTTTGAGAGCACGCAGAGCTGCCTCCAAGAGCTTGAAGAGGGAGGGAATGTGGGGAGGGTGCAAAGCACTCGGCCACATGGCCCAGGCAGCCTGTGGGCTGCGGGCTGCAGGCTGCGGGATGTGCTGACAGATGTCAGACTGAGATCTGCACCCAACAGTTATGATTTTGGAAACAATGAAGGTTGTGTTCAACTGTTCAGATCCGGGGAGCCTATGTGTTGATGTTTATGGGACTACTGCTTCTTTGCATGGTCCTCTGATGGTGGAGGTGGGTATCCAGGGCCCGCTGGGGCCTGGGCACATACACCCCAGCCTGCTCATGAAGAAGCTGTATTATTTGAGGAAGCCAGGCTGTTTTGTGAGTAAAATGAATGTATGTTTGTGTCAAGGGAGAAAAAAAAAACTCTATATAAAAGACATAATCAACACAGTAAAAAGATAATCTACACAATAATTCTTTTAGGGGGTGCTACTAGGGATTAAAACCAGGGCCTTCGTCCTGAGAGACACCCCCAGCCCTTTTTTAAATTGTTTTCTTGACAAGACCTTGCTAAGTCACTAAGTTGCCTAGGCTGGGCTCAAACTTGCAGTCTTCTTGCCTCAATTTCCCAGAGTACTGAAATTACAGGCATCACTAGGCATGGTGGCACACGCCTGTGATCCCTGCACTCACGAGACTGAGGTAGGATGATCGCCACAAACTCAAGGTCAGTCTGGGACACATATTGAGTTGAAGGCCAGCCTGAACTACATAGCAAGACCCTGTCTCAAAAAACCAAAAACGGCTGGGCATGATGGTGCGCACCTATAAGACCAGTACTCAGGAAGCTCAGGCAGGAAGACTGCTGGGAATCTGAGGCCAGGCTGGGCTATATAGTGAACTCAAGGCCTGCCTGAACTATATAGTGAGACCCTGTCTCAAAAAAAATTTTTTTAAAAATAAAGTTAAATAACCAAAAAGAAAAACCTACAAAAAACTTTAAAAAAAAATGAAATTACAGGTGTGTGCCAACATGCCTAACACACACACAAAAAATTTTTTTAAAGAGATAAAAAGGCTGCCCAGCATGGTGGTACATCCCTGTAACCCCAGTTAGTCAGGATCTTGAGGCAGAAGGCAAGCAGAAAAAGCACAGGGGGGAGGTCACTTACAACTAGCCTGGGAAGTACTGGGGTAGGAATGAGCCTCTAACACCAAGTGAATCTTTGGGAAGTCAGCTTTTAACTGGCAGCTAAGAATCTGATGGAGCTGGCCTTGCTGGCGCACACCCATAATCCCAGCACTTGGGAGGCTGAGGCTGGAGGATCGCTGTGAGTTTGAGGCCAGCCTGGACTGCGTAGTGAGATCAAGGCCAGCCTGAACTACACAGGGAGACCCTGTCTCAAAAAACCAGAAAACAAACATAGATGAACTCGAAGGACACTGGGCTAAGTGAAATAAGCCAGAGAGACAAATACTATACAATTCCACTTGTATAAGGTATTTAATGTAGTCAGATATCCTACAAACAAGGATGGTAACTAGGAGGCCGGGGGGGGGGTGGTATCTAGAGCTGTTTAACGAGTATACTGTAGTTTTAGTTCTATAAGGTAAAATTCCGGACACGAGTTACACAACAATAAACACCACTGAAATGTTTAGGACGGTAAATCTTATGTGTATTTTGCTACAATTTTTAAAAAAATTAAAACGGGGGGATTTAGCTCAGTGGTTAGAGTGCTTGCCTCGCCAGTACAAGGTGCTGAGTTCAATCTCCTGCACCAAAAAAAAAAATTAAAAAATAAAATGTTCAGCCGGCGTGGTGGCGCACGCTTGCAATCCCAGCACTCGGGAGACTGAGGCAAGAGGATCGCAGTGAGTTCGAGGCCCGCTTGAACTACATAGTGAGACCCTGTCTCAAAAAAACAAAAATCAAATACAATTGGCCCCTCTCTACCCTGAACATTACACAATTTACAAGAATTAGCAAACAATATAGAAGTACTGTGTTGGTTTGTAGGTCTGTTTGCATTTCAATCTCGATTATAAGCAATTTGGTGACCAGGAGCGTGTTTTATTCATCTCTGTACGCCCTACGCCTGGGGCTTGGTAGGTTGGAAAGACTCAAACTGAAGTTCTGGCTCTCAAAAAATTCCTATGGGGCTGGGGATTTAGCTCAGTGATTAGGGTGCTTGCCTTGCAAGCACAAGGGCCTGAGTTCGATCCCCGGCACCACAAAAAAAAAAAAAATTCCTATCGTAGATTATTTGGCAAAAGGGTGGGGGGCGCAGGGTCTTCCCAGGTTAGCAATCTGCTCAGCGTCCAGGGCCGATCCCAGGCCCGACTCCGCGGGTGCCGGCGCGTCTCACAAGCTCGGGCTCAGCAGTCTGGGCCCTCCGAGGGGCTGAGGGTCAACCCACCCCACCCTGCGCCAGAGTCCGCGACCCAGACCCGCCAGGTGGCCCAAACATACCTCATATAACGGGCAGCCTGCTCTGAGCTCAGGGTCTCAGCTCCCGCCGAGCCTTCGTAATTCTCCATGCCTCTCGGTTTGGAGTCCAGATGTCTCGGCCAGAGCTTGAATTTCCCTCGCTCCCGCCCAGCGCAGGAACATGCGCAAATGTGTAGTCAGGGGCCAACCGACAGCCTCGAAACCGACCAATCCGCATCCCGGCACTGCCTGAGCCCCGCCCAGGAAGGTCGTGCGCCTGCGCCTATGCGCGTTGACGCTGCGAGGCAATCACGGCCCGCCGGCGGGGCGGGATGTGTATGGTCATCGTGTGACCTTTTGTATTTTTCATGCAGCCCTAGTGCTTCGGCGAATTAGTGAGTATGCGAGTGCGTGTGAGTATGCGAGTGCGTACGCGCGTGCTCGTGCTATTTTGTGAGTGGAGGAGACTGCCTAACGTGATCTAAGTCATTGGCGTGCCCCTGGAGACTTTCACCACTCCCTCCCTGCTCGCCTGGCACAGCCTTGAATTCAAACACCCTAGTGCAGTCCCTGTGATTTAAACTCACGAGAAGAGTCTACAAGAACAAAGCCAGCCGGCCGTGGTGACGCGTGCCTGTAATCCCAGCGCTCTGTCAGGCCCACGCAGGAGAGTCAAAAGTTCGAAACCAGCCTGGGCAACTTAGCGATTTAGGAGACCCTATCTCAAAAAAAAAAAATAAATAAATAAATAAATAAATAAATAAATAAATGAATAAATAAATAAATAAATAAATAAATAAATAAATAAAATAAATAAATTTCAGGATCTCACTTTGTAGTCCAGGTTGGCCTCGAACTCACCGCAGTCCTCCTGCCTCAGCCTCCGGAGTGCTGAGATTACAGGCGTGTGCCGCCACGCGCCGGGTCCCTATCTCAAAATTTTAAAAAGAGATGGAGATACAGCTCAGGGTACAGTCCCTGGGTTCAATCCCCAGCGCGCGCGCGCACACACACACACACACACACACACACACACACAAACACACAAGCCAGGCATGGAACGAGAAGAACTCAGTCCGAGCGCTCACCAGGTGGCATAGTGGGGCATATGATGATGTGGGGATGAGCATCTAAAAGTGTTTTTAAATTGTAAAATACACATACTATTTCAAAGTGTAAAGTTCAATACTTTTCCCCTAAATTCAGGGCTTAGGGAAATATGAGCGAGCTGAATGGCTTACTTGGGTGATGTAAGCAGCAAATTGAGAGCCAGCAATTAATCTCGTTCATATAAACATGGACCTTATGATCGTTCAAGTCCCCAATTTAGTACAAAATACTTGAATATTCACCCACTGGTCCAATTCTGCTTCATATGTTCAGAGAATTTTAAGGTTTTAATAAAATTCATAAACCATTAGGAGTTGAAAGGGATTTTATTTTCTCTGGTGTGAGAAACTGAAAGTGTTGTATAATATATATTGGGGAAAGGGAAGAAATTGTTCAAATGGGAGGGGGAAAAAGGGAGGATGGAGGGGGGAAGGAAGGGAGAGACAAGAAAAAAAATAGAAAAGAATAGAAGGGAAAAAATGGAAACAAAACTTTTGTAAATAAGGAAGGGAAGAAGGGTTGAAGGGAGGGAAGAGGAATGGGAAAAAATGTAGAAGCAAGATATATCATGTACAGCTCCAGATTCCCTGTGATGAATGTTATTGTGTGTATCTAAAATGCATCCCTAGGGCCGGGCTTGGTGGTGCATGACCATAATCCCAGCACTCTGCAGGCTGAGGCAGGAGGATCGCTGTGAGGGGGCCAGCCTGGGCTGCATGGTGAGTTCAAGGCCAACCTGAATTAGAGTGAGACCCTGTCTCAAAAAGAAATAAAATGTATCACTAGAGGTTGGGAATTTAGCTCAGTGGTAGAGCGCTTGCTTAGCAAGCGCAAGGTTTTGAGTGCGATACCCAGCACCGCCCCCCCCCCCGAAAAAAAAGGAATTCCCTGGTCTGTGGGGTTTTGTTATTGCAACAAAAAAGGACTAAGAGAGGGTGGGTGGGGCAGCTAGTGTCCTGGGTACACAAAGGATGAGCGGGGGAAGGGGCTGGGGGAGAACTCTGCGGGAAGGAAAAGCGCGCCCTCTGGAGGCTTGAGAAGGCCCTGCTACTTGGGTGTTGGCTCCAGGCGCACCGTTGTCACCGAATCCCTAGAGAATTCAAAATGAAGCCGAGCAGGCCCCCAGCTGCTGAGGTAGGCAGCGGCCCCTGCGTGAGCTGTAAAGAAAAGTTCAAAGGCCGGTTCTCTTGGCGCACGCCTGTGATCCCAGTTACTCTGGAGGCTGAGGCAGGAGGATCGCAAGCTCGAGGCCAGCCTGGGCAACTCAATAAGACCGTGTCTCAAAGTTCAGTGTAAAACGCCAGGGTTGGGGTGTGGCTCAGTGGCAGAGCCCTGGCCTAGTGTCCACGAGGCCCCGGTTTGCTTCCCAAAGGCCCTGCTCCGTGGGAAGGAAGAGCTAACTCCTTTGCCGTCTTTAGCTACTGTTATTTTCTCAGCCCCAAAGTCACACAACGGCAGCGTTCCTCCTCCTTCAATCTCCGCAGCTCTGGTCACGCCTCCAAACTGCCTGCCGTAACTGCTACTTGTGCTGTTCATTTTGCTTTCTTTTGTTTTTGAGGTGCTGGGGATTGAACCTAGGGCCTTACACTCTCTGTACCACTGAGCTATCCCCGCAGCGCCATTACTTCTTGTGAGTCCTTCTTGGTGCACCCCCCCCCCCCACCGAGAGTCACAGCTTCCAACGCAGGGCTCCAGTGACCCAAGAAACTACCCAGCCCGGCCTCTGCGTCCTCCTATGTAAATAGTCATCCGTGCTCACAGCCTGGAAATGAGAACGGGGTTGGGGTACTTAGAGAGGGTAAATGGAGAGAGTGCAAGAGAAACAAAATAATAGTTACTATACTGTATCCCACTTGTCATGTGACGGGTCCTGATCAAAGCGCTTTCCATACACACTGTCTGGGCAGCTCCTCACTTCCTATCTGCCATGATCTAGGGCTCCCTTTCTCCCAGCGTCTCTCAGAGGAATGGGGTTTAAAAAGCTTTCCCTAAAAAAACAAAGCTTTCCCTAAATCGGATGTGATGGTGCACACCTGTAATCCCACCACTCGGGAGGCTGAGGCAGGAGGATAGCCTGGAGTTCAAGGCCAGCCTGCACTACACAGCGGAGACCCTGTCTCAAAAGCAACAACAAAATGCTCTCCCTAATTATCGTTAATTTTAAAGTGTGATAATGGTATCGTGGGGGGGTTCTCATTCGTTAGAGATAGATATTGGAGTAGTTTCAGACAAAATGATATGACATCTGGGACTTACATTAAAATATTCTTGTAGCTTGAAGCTTTCACACTAAAATCTGGAACAAGACAAAGCTGTCCACTATCACCACTATTATTCAATATAGTTCTAGACACATTAGCAAGAGCAATCAGGCAAGAGAAAGAAATAAAAGGGATAAAGATAGGAAAGGAAGAAGTTAAACTATCATTATTTGCAGATGACATGATACTCTACATAGAAGACCCCAAGAATTCCA
>PVJO010014708.1:0-47396 GCA_004026905.1 Hystrix cristata | reverse complement strand
ATCTGTGGCACTGACTCTAATTTCTAGACTCAATTCTTAAATGGCAGGTGTACTTGCCTCTTCCGTCCATGGGTGCCTTAGTTTATAAAAGTTATTTATTTGTAGTTCTTTCTTTTTATTTTTGAAAAACCAGAACATGACAAGAGATGAGTTGGAATTCTATTGGTGGAGAAACATCCAGAATATTTTCAACCTCTTCTTTGGACTTCCATTTTCATGTCAACTGAACTTCATAGACTATGAATGAAATAACCCTGTTTAGAAAATGTCACTGAGCTCAGCAGTTTACCTGATTTGTAATCTGGATTACATTTCACTTAATTGAACTTCTGAGAGTTTAATTATTCTTTCACACTCATTGAGATGGCAAATAATATCCTTTTGAAAACATAGTCTGGGGGCTGGGGATTTAGCTCAGTGGTTAGAGTGCTTGTTTTGTAAGCACAAGGCCCTGAGTTCGATCCCCAGCACCAAAAAAAAAAAGGCCTGGATTTTAATAATTATTTTATTATAGAGCTGAAACATAGATTTTGAAAATATATGAGAAACAGTCACTCAGTTATTCACAATCTTATATTCGTGATGCTAGCTTTGACATTTTAGTGTTCCCATATTTTTTCTAGATATAGAAACATATATGCACATCTACATGAATGAGTTTACACTACATAAAGTGTTGTGTTATAAAGTTATCTCACATACAATAAATATACAATACATTGCCTCTCCTATCAATATAATCAAATGACACAAGTGCGTGGTACGAAAATAAATAGATATATATTGGATCTACTAGATAGTAAAATTCTGCTAAAGGTAAGTGACACAATATTTAAAATTTTGAAAGAAAGAGTAGCTGTCCGACAGAATGCAGGGACCCAAGAGAGGATACTAAGTTTTGCTTTTTTTTTTAAGTTCTGATTGTTTAATTGCACTGTTAATAAAGAAAAATACATGAGAAAAGAAGAAAATGCTCATTAGGAGGAGGTGCTGAAACATGCATAGAATTTGTGAGACGAAACTGATTTCCTAGAACAAACTTATGCAACCACATAATGATCATTACTTTAAGTAAAAATGCTATAGAAGACCATCATATCTCAATTCTCAGAAAGAGCATCAGAAAGAGATCACGTGTAAGCCTTTCTTCCAAGAATAGCAGAGTGGCGCAGCAAACCCTGCAACAAGTCTCTGCCTCATCGGGTTATTTCTGGGATTCAGGCAAGTCAGATAAAAGACAGAAAGCTCTTAACACAAGCCTTGCTTTCAAGAATGGGTTGACCTTTATATTATTAGCTACCTAGCAGTGAGCCGAGCATTTTTGATATATTATCTATATTTTTTTTTCAAAAAGGCTACAAAGTGAGACTAATCTCCATTTACACTGAATGGAGCAGTAAACACCTTTCAGGAAATCATTGAACTCTTCAGGGCTGGAGTTAGGATTAACACCATTGTCTGTCTGACTCCAGTTTCCAGGCTTTTTATATGAAGCCAAGATACTTTTTCCATAGTTACCCATGACTTATTTTTGTCATATTGTAGGGCCTTTATAAGTTTTGAAATCATGAAGAAACAGGAATATAGAAAAATACAGCATTAAACATGTTGTCTCTCAGAAAGTGCTGACTTGCCATCCATGTATATTACATGTGACTCTCAATATCCACATCTGACTATAACAGAATGTGGGAATGGAAATGGTTCTCTGTCCTTTGAAGATAATTCATGTTTTGCAAGGTATACAATATTATGTGCAAATAAATTGTGAGCATTAGCAATCAAGAGGAATGAAAACAGGACACATCTGAATGAAATGTGTTCGGAGGTTGAAGCTCAAGACTGGTCTCAGCAGCAAAGCACTTAGAAGATCATCGGCAAGTGAGTGGCTAACGATGAAGGAACAAGAGTCATAAGGGCTGTTGGAACATAGATTCCTGTTCATTGTTCGCTAAAATTTAAGACAAAAATATATCTTGTCTGACTTATATCTTTTAACATGGAAAATTTCCTAAGGACACTAAAGTGAGGAAAGCTTTATTTCCACCTTCCAACCTTAATCGCATGGCTAATGAATCAAACTTTGCAACTCAAGATCTAACTGGTTGCATGATATTGTTGAAATTATTTAAATACTCTTGCCTCCATTTAAAATATGCATATATAAGATGGAAATAAAAATATCATTTTCCTCCTTGGTCTGTTTTATTGCCTGATAGAATCAAAGATGTCAAGTAAACAGTGCTGTGCTTGGTATTTATTCACCACTCTGAGACAGGCCCTTTATTGTTTCTGCTTCTTAACATCAGTGTCCCTGTGGTTTTTTTTTAACTCAATAAACACTTTGAAAAGCACACTTCATTCTTCTCAGTCACAAAGCTGAGCTCTTCGGTGAGTTGAAATTTAGCAAGCTAGATACCTAAACATGTTTGAAAACCAGGTTTCCTTGAAAATCGCAGGGAAATGGCGTCTCCTGAGCTTGCCTAGCATCTAGGCAGTCAGTCAGGTCAATGACAGTCACGATCAAGTCCTTATTCATTTACTGTCACAATGCTATAGTGATACAGAAGAAGCCTCCAATAAAGCCAGCAGTGTTCCTCTTCCTCACTGAATCGCAACCAGATTGTGTCACCCGATCCCCAAGTTTTCATTAACTAAACTTCTATTGCAGGAGGAAATACCGACGTCTCCCAGCTCACCTGGACAGAATCTCATCATACATCTCTGGCTTCTACTTGAGTTCCATTCAGTGTTTCAAGGAGAATCACTTACAATCCATTGTGTATTGTGGAAGCCCAGTGGAGCTTTTCCTGGACTTTGTTTCTCCAAGCCCACTGGCTTCTCCAGAAATCTTTCACTATTCTCCTCTAATTCGTCTACACTCATCATTCTTCCCCGACCCTGTGGATAAGGTTGCATAAGCTTCTAAATCATGTTCAGCTAATGGATAACTAAGTCTCATGACTGGCCCCATGTTACCAATTAGTTGAACTCTTTCGCCGGATTCAGAAAGAAATAATGAATCAGCAGGGTGCAGCTCCGGGCTTTAAGTGTCAGTGACTCCCAGCCCTTAGTGCTGTAGCTCTAGAGTGTTAAAGTGCTTGGTGGCTTTCCATTTTCTTAGTTCCTCAGCAGCTGAAAAGCATAGCTCCTTTGCCAGGTATCTGCAGCTATGCTAGCAGCTTCTGTTGCTTTTGCAGGTCTCAGTCAAACACTGCTGGTCCTTGCTAGTCAATGGAATTGGTTGCTGCTGGTTGATACCAGTCACCACCAGTCAAAGCTGCTGGTTGATGCCAGCTGATGCTGGTCATTGCCCGCTAATTCTGCTATCTTCTGCCAGTTTCTGTTGCTAGTCTCTGGAAATCTTTAAGGCTGGCAGCCCCTACTGTTTATGGCTCTTTCTGAAGTGAACCACTTTGCCCATAAAAACTGGGATAAAGATCCTGAGTAGATTTGCAGGAATTCCAAGCCCACCCTACCTAAGAAATGAATCATGAGCAGGTTTGTAAGACCACAGTCCCAGGCTTTGTCTGGACCTGTACTGTGGCATGGTGGAGAGCACAAGGGGAGCTCGCCTAGACTAACCTGAGGAATATTAGGGGAGCACTGCTTATATAAAGAAACAGAGAGGGCACCATCATCTGGGATTAGTCCAAATTTCAGCATTCAAGGGTGGAGTCATAAGGAAGGGTGGGAAGTCATCTGGGATTGGTTGAGGTTTCAGATCTGTGCTACAAAATCCTCTGGTGATCATAGGCTGGAGTCTTCCAGGACTAGGCCAAGTTCAAGGCTGCTGATTTGTCCAAGTTCAAGCCTACTGCAGTCAAAGCAGCCATCTCCTGGAACAGCTGGACGTGTCTAGGAGAGCTGCGGCTGTAGCTGCCAGTCGGACCACTCTGTTCTCTCTCACTGGGAAAAGCAAAGGGAATCCTCAGAGAATGAAGGGAAGCCTTGTCCTCCCCTCCGCCCCAGGATAGGTGGAGGAACCCTCTCTTTGCTGATGGGCCTTATGCAAAGTCTCTGTCTATTTTATGGTTCTAAAGAGCCTGAGTAAAGAGAAGGGGAAAAGCCAACAGTGGCAAAGTGCTGAGCTGGAATAAGGAAGAGTGCCTTAGCCAAGTGCAAGGAAGCCTTAGAATGGAGGTGCCTGGGCTAGGAATGCAAGTATCCTTGATGAGCATGGCCAACCTCTCTGCAGCCTGGGTCCTTGATTCAAACTCTCTGCCTTTTCTGCAGTGCCCTAAACATACAGGAAGTTCTCACAACGGACGACAGCCTGCCTCCCCAAGGTGGAGGACAGCCCACCTCCCCTCGTCATGCCAGGCGAAGCTATGTAATTGTCTGTAGGCAGGCCTGAAAGATTAGTCAGTGAATTTTGGCCTAGGGCTTGGATTCCTTAATATTTACAAATGTTTTTTGGTAGGTTATATTCCATTGCTTTTGATTTACTATAAACAGAAAACTCAGGAAAATTTTTCAATAAGTGGTATTTTTTCCAAACCATGATTTAAAAAGGCCCACTTTCTGAAACAACTCCAAAACAAATAAACAAAAACCTCAGTTTTCCTTCTGCACGAAAATATATTTAAACAAGAAGCTGCAGATTTGCGTCTGAAAAACACTACATTTTTACCATAGTCATTTTCGTGCCAGTATCTGTGAAATGCACGTCAGAGAAGGAAAGATTTTTTTAATTATTTTTGTACCTGTTGAAATTACCTAGTCATAAAGACGAGTTATAATTAATAATTAGAGCTGCATTTTTGAATACTTTTTATAGGCCAGGCACTACCTAGGATTTTGTTTTTGTTTTTCTATGTAATCAGAGTCCTATTTAAGAAAGAAACAGAAAGTAACTACAGTATTTTCCATCCTGTCTCACATATTCTCGAACCTGTTCGGTGTACTGTTTTACTTCTGATATTTGGTTGTAAATGACAGTATGTGAGCTTTTTCTCTTTCCTCTTAGAAAATAAAACGAAAGCACCTAGATTAGTTTTGTAATCTCAGCACTGACTTCTTTTAACATTGAAGTTTCCCTTCAGCCAGTTGAACATTCTTTTATTCTGTGAAGCCTTGAAGTGAAGACATTTGTGACTGACTGCTCATTCTTCTGGGTTATCTCTTACCTTTTCTCCTTTCCTATGCAATATCTTGCCTTTTTATCTCCAGGGCCTGGATGGAAGATACAGAGAAATGTATGGTATACTGTCAATATGTATTCTTGGGCTGTGATGTTTAAGCGAAAAATGAGGGAGAGAAAAGATGACTTAACTTTTAATTGGACATACATAATAAGCAAACAATACAAACCTACTGCTTTCTAGAATTGATATTCTGCATATTTAAAAATCCTGAATATTTCAAAATTTAAATTGAACTTTAGTTATATTCCTGATTTTTTTTTCAAAAAAAAAGTCCTCTTTGGTAAGATTTACGTAATTTTGAAAGAAAAGAAAAGTGTCAGGCACTTAGAATGGTATTAACCTTCAAAGGTTTTTGACAGGTTTTGAAGTTAACCTTCAGGTTTATGTATGCAAAGGAAAATATAAGACTGTAACTCTCAACTCTAGCTTTCAACAATAATCTCTCCAGGATAGGGAAATCTGAATAATTATCTTTCTCCACAGTATTCTCCTTCTAAAAACTTGTGGAAAAATGCATAGGACTGTAGTAGCGAGGATGGCCTCACTGGAAGGGCTTACATAAAAAAGTATCTATTATTAATGTGGATGAAATTTTTTTCCTTAACATGCCATGTTCTAAAACATGCCACATTTTATGTTTTGAAAGTTGGATATCTTTCTTTCTCTCTCTCAAAAGAAAACTGACTCAAACTTAGTTGAAGTTTGAGTCAGGGACTAGTTTTTAAAACTAGTCCCTGGAAATTCTGTGGTGAATAAAAGAAATTTTATTGCCTACTCCTAACTAGTTGCATTTAATAGGAAAATTTTATCTCACAAATGATTTGAGTTATAGCAGTGACTCAGTTAACACTTGCAAGGGGAGTAGATTTGATAACTTATATCATTAATTAATAACCTTAATCAGCATATTTTGATGATGAAGAAGTGAGTTTTCTTGGGATCCAGATCTATCTTTATCTAATTACATATGAGGGCAAATTTATGGGTGTTCCATCTGGATGCAAAGTCTGCTGATTTTCTTTCCCAGCTAAGTTTAAGAGTCTGAATTAGCAAATTATCTTGAAGTATAGCAGCAAACATTTGTCTCTAAATTTCTGGGAACCGGGAGTATTTTGGTTAGGTGGTTCTGGTTCCAAGTCTATCAAAATGTTGCAGTCGGGACATTGGCCAGAACTGCTATCATCTTAAAATTTCACTAGGGATGGAAGATCTGCTTCCAAGATGTCACACTCACATGGCTGTTGGCATAAAGCCTGAATTCCTCTCAACTCTTGGCAAGAGGTTTTGGATCCAAAAGATGGGAAAATGAAACCACAGTATCTTTTATGACTTAGTCTCAATATCACACTCAATCACTTCTGCAGGGTCCTAGTGGTTAGATGTGTCCTCCTTACGTAGTACAAAAACAGACTACACAAAGGGGCACAACCCAGGATGGAGGAATCTCGGACAGTCGTGTTTGAGCCTGACGACCACAGCTTACCTGCAGACCCCCAGGGACAATCTGTATTCTCCCCAACCTGCAACTCGTCAACCCTCTCAGCCTGAAGATCACAAATTTCCCTCTGATTCCAGCATCAGATGAAATTCTAGAATCTCTTCAAATGAATCAGATCCAGGGGCAGATGTAGCTTTTTAAGTCATCTTCCAAGGGCAGCTGCTAAGCACGTTTTCTTTCAATCTGGAAATCTATGAGTTTAGCAGACAAATTACCTACTTCTTTCACTAAAGTACAATGGTGAGAATACCCACAGCCATAAAATATTTAGGGGACAAGTTGTCAGGAACTTGCTAGGACTTTCCATAAAATTGAAAGGTAAGTTATTGTATTCTATGTCTCCTATTCGCAAAAAAGCAGCTCAGTTACCAGTAGGTTTCTGTGAACTCCAGAGACAATATATTACACTTTAAGGAAAATGTTCTGGCCCATATAACATGTGCTAAAAAGGCCGACAGCTCAAAGTGAAGCCCAGTATAGGAGTATTTCTTTTATCTGATCCAAGACATGATGCAAGTAGCCCTACCTCTTGAACCATTATATCTGGCAGACTCTTCAGTTTGGGTGGTAAAGACACAATGTGGACTATATGGTCCACATTCATGTAAGATTCAAAACCCAGAGGGCTGTGGTTATAAAGGAAGACTATTACATTTACTGAAGAGAATTTAATGCTTTTTTAAGGGAACTATTGTCATACTGCTTGTTCCTGAGAGACAACATGCTCCATCGCAGAACACCAAGTATCTAAACTCCTACCATGAAATGAGTCCTATGCAACCCACAAAATTATGAGATGAGACACACTCAGTATTGTAAGCAACATGTGGGTTTTAACATATGTAGATCAGAGAGTATAAACAAGATGCTTAAGCAGCATGGGAGGCAGCTTCCAAGATAACCCCAGTGATTCCTTCATCTGTTGTTTTGCACTCCCCATCACACTGGATCTATGAAACAAAATGTTGTGATATACCACTTTCAAGACAAGGTAGTAAAAGCCACTGAAATATGCTTGGCTAACATTCAAATCTTCTCTCTCTCTCTCTGTCTCTCTGTCTCTCTGTCTCTCTCTGTCTCTCTGTCTCTGTCTCTGTCTCTGTCTCTGTCTCTCTCTCTCTCTCTCTCTCTCTCTCTCCCTCTCCTCCTTCTTTTGGGGAATGTGTCCCATTATGCCATTAAGATAAACAGCTCTGTGAAAGAATTCACATGATGACTAGCCCATCTTCACAATTACCAGCTAAGCGAATAAGATTGGAGTGGATCACTCAGCCCCGGTCAGTCTTCAGAACCTGTGCCCCGGATAACAGCATTTTGCAACCCTGTCAATGACTGAACTAGAACTGTTGCGCTAAATTATTTCCTGATTCATGACCTTTAGGGACTGTATGAGGTAATATATTTGTGATATCAGATTGCTATGCTTGAGAACATTTTTAATGCAACAAGCTACTGTTTGCCCGGGACTACCCCGTTTTCTCACTAATTTCCCTATACCCACGAAACTTCCTTAGCATGGGACAGTCGGTCATGCACAAGCAGTACAAGCAGGAATGCCAGGCCCCATGAGCTCACACAGTGGTATTCCTCCTTCCTCCGTGCTTGTGGCTGTGTGGAGGGTTATATGACCATCTGAGAGTGATGAAAATCTATGAGGTTGGCTTTCGTCGGCTCTGGTTGCTTTTGGTTACAAGGCACGAATAGATGGCAGCTGCATGACAGAGGTGATGTTGCTCAGGTATGGCCTTGATAGTGATGGCAAAGACGGCATGTCCTCCGTGAAGAGAGGCTTGCAAGGTGCATTTGATCTTCATGTTATTCAGAAGGATAACTGGCCCAAGATACACGCTCATGAGGTCAAGCAAGCAGGCTGATCAGAGACATTAAATTGAAAAACGAATGGTGGATCTAGGACAAGAAGTGTTGCCAACTATGATCTTAGAAGAGCTGCCCTCAAATACGGATGCAGAAAGGGACTGATGAGGTCCAGAATTATACAGTGTGGGGCAGTGATGCATTACCATAATCTCCTTTCATGGATGATCTTTCTGCCCAGTTGCAAAGGGTCTGACCGTTATGGCCTCCTCCTGTGGCTTCCTCCAGCTCAGCTCATTCCTACGGTGCTACCTTATCTCAGCAATTCATGCCCTTAGCCAGCCTGCATCCAACGACTGAGTGAAGCAGAATCACAAAAGGCAAGCTCTTTCTGCCCAATTCAAGAGTTAGATAAGGACTTCTTGCTCCAGAACTCCTTACCAAATTGTCAGGCAACAGGTATATTGAGGCCTGGGTTGTAATTTGCCTCTCTTCCCCTTCTAAATCCTGCTTTCCTCCTTCTCCCTCTTCAGACAGTGAACTCTAGTTGATATCTGGCAGCCCACACACCTTCTCAGTTTCTGCTTGCAGAGAACCCGGGCTGTGAGGGTGATCGTCCCAGGATCACTGAAGACAAAAGTCCTTATGATTTTCACAGGTGAATCATTTGGAGGCAGCTTTACTTTGGAAGTGGTGGGGCTCTCTGTCTCTTGCCAGCTTTAGATGATACACCTACATCTTTATTGTTAGTGATGAGAGGTTAGCAGCAGCTGGATGAATAGCCCTTAGTCTTGTGCGGAAAGGTGTTTGCACTGCAAAGTGTAGCTTTTGCCAACCAGCATTTATTCCTCTAAATTAATTACTCTTTAATATGCAATGGTAGCCTCTCCACCTCTCTCGAGTGTTTATTCTGGCATCTCCAACTCAGTGGGATTTTCTCTTGCCACCTTATTTAAAATTACAATTCATTCTCCTCCACCAAACTTTGCCCCTCTTATTTGTACTGTTTTTCTCTATAACGCTTATTCCCTATCAACACAGTTTAATTATTTGTTTAATTTATTTGCTCTTTCTAATAGCTAAAATACATACTCTAAAGTGTCAGCATTTTTATCATTATTATATCTTGGGATTATATTTCCAACAATAGACTCTTGGGGATATAGAGAACTCTCAACAAAATGATCACACACATAAACTGATTCTTCTGTGGACCTGCTCATTGACTCCCTCTCAGTTGGTTTATTTGTTTGAGATGGAATTACCCAGATCAGAGCACTTAGGTCTGGCCAAATGGAGCTGACTGTCGACCAAGAATATATTACCTGGTTTCCTTACTGAAGCAGGCTTGAGACTAAAGCAAACCCAGTGTTAGGTGGAGGTAAGAGGTGTTTAGGGCTGTAGATTCACATGAACACTTATTCTATGACACATCCAAAGTGAGTTATAGTTCTGAAATTCTCAGCTATATATTTCAATAAATTTATCTTCCACATTAATTATTTGAGCTCAATTTTCTGTTGCTTAAACCCAAATGTTTTCCAAACTGATGTTTCTCCAGATGAGATTCATGTTGATTATCATCTCTTGAGAATATTTTGAAAAGTGCACATTCTGGGCCCCTACTTCAGCAGTACTCAATCAGAGTCCTTCTGCTAGGCCCAGGAAGTTGCATTTTAAGAAACTCTGCAAGTGATTATTAATGCGTGTTATGAAGCATTGTCCTGGCAGATTAAGGTGGACCTGAATAAAATATAAGATCTCTTGAACTATGATGCCCCTCAGTAATATTATTTGAGGAAATAATTTTATGCCATTCACCTTCCTCTTCATGTGAGAGATCAAGTATTCCCTCTTTTCAGCTCTTACAATGATAAGATATATATGTAATAAAGTGTCCAATTTCTACCAGCTTAAATGAAAATATACTTAATTTATCGTAAGACACAAATAGAAAATATTTAAATACTGAAACCAGTTGAGTATGAACAAATTTCTAAATTTATCTCCTCCTACAAAGCTTTGCCTTGAGATATGTATGTATAGTGCTGGTCTTGTTTATCTTAGTATATTTTCCATAAAGATAGCTTACTTTATAAAATGTTTTTGTTCCTAGTTTGGAAAATAGCTGCTGATTAATTAACAGTAACAAAATCAAATACCATTTTTAGCCTAATTTTATAAGATTCCATCATTGTATTATCAAAATATTCCTGGATGTTTTTTATTTTTTTTTTTTTACTTTTTTTTTTTTGGTGCTGGGGATCGAACTCAGGGCCTTGTGCTTGCAAGGCAAGTGCTTTACCACTGAGCTAAATCCCCAACCCCCTGGATGTTTTTATACATCTCATATGCTCAATTTTATTTGCATCACAGAAAACAAAATGGGTTTTCTAAATGTAGCAGTCATTGATTTTTTATAACCTGAGAAAATCATGTGTGTGTGTGTACTTACGAAGAAATACACTTTATTATTATGTATCTTAGGAAGTACTAAATTGTATAAATAGATAACTGTAATGTCATTTTCTAGGTAGAAAAATGGTATTATTTTGTTACTTTGTTCAAATGTTTTCTATAAGTATGTGACAATAAAATTGGATCACAAACTTGACTGTTTTCAGAGATGCCAAACGCATCACTAAAACACAATTTTGGGTATGTCCGCCTTGGTCAGGGGGGGAATAACTTGGTTACTATGTCTGGTCCCTGGTTCCCTCCTGGCCACCATGAACTAAGCAGCTTTGCTCAGCCGCGCCCTTCTGCTAAGATGTTTTTGCCTTGGAGCCAGCTGATCACGAACTGAAACCTCTGAAACCATGATCCAAATTAAACCTCTCCTACTTTAAATTGTCGATTTGGAGTATTTTTCTCAGCAAGGGAAAGGCTGACAAAAAAAAAAAAGTGATAGATGGAACTACAGTAGATGAGTTGATAGAATAATAGATAATGGTGTAATAATTCCATCTACTGTATTTGAATATCTCCAAATTTTCCCTTATTGGAGGTTTTTCTTTCTTTTAATTATCAGCATTAAAAAACTAAAGTTACTGTGCTAGTTTCAATTAGCAATCTATCATTCTTTCCTTGATTTGGGATGAGTTCTGTGAAACACTTTTTTCCTTGATACCTCTCTCTCTAAAGTCCTTGAGCCGTCTAAGGGACATCGAGCAGATTTTTCTAAAACATTTTCATGATCCTTCTTCAACAGATATTATTTTCTAATGCAGACTCTTCTTTGTTTCACTTTGTCATAAAATCTCATGGTCATTCAGTCATATTTCTAGTCGCATCACTTACTACATACTGATGAATTTATTAGGTAATTATTGAAATATTCCTTATAAATCACTGTGTAAAACATTTAGAGTACAGAGGCAAGACGGAGAGCAAAGTTCCTTTTAATCATGCAATTACAATGCAGCTCTCTGAGACAAGACAATAAGGGCAGTTTCCCAGAACCAGTTCTCTGGCCTTCATGAGCATCTTCGCATACAGAGCAACACAGCCTGATGGTAATGTGGGTATGGGAACTAACTCCTCTAAACTCTTGCCATATGAAATTAGTTACCTCCCGTAATTTAAATTCATCACTTAATAATAAACATTAGAGGCCACTATTTCCAGACAACTGATTGAAACCCATTAAGTAATGTTCACGAGAAAAGAAAATGTTTGATACATTATCACATATCAAACAATTTAATTTTATTTCTAAAGAAGGAGTAAGTGAATGGGCTTGTCATATTTGGACATGCTTGTGCGTTCTTTAGGACAATAGTCATCTGTTCAATGGGCTTTAATAGTCAATATCTTAGTTACAGATTTATTTCATCTCAGTCTATACTTTACCTACAAAATCATGAATACAGAAAGTCAGATGGTAGCAGCATGCCCAGGGGATGATGACAGAAAGGATCATTTATATTGGGTCTTACATATCACTTACACATTGTTTAACAATATATTAAACATATTAGATACATAGCCGGATGATGTGATAACCACCATAAAAGAAGTTGATTTAACCAAATTTAGAATACTGAAGATAATTTTTCATCTCTCTGTTTTGAGAATAAATTTTATATCACACATCCACACATGTCTAGCTGGATTTCTTAGAGATTAAATGATTAAATACTCCTGAGTAATATTGCAATTTAAAGCCAGATGGCTACTCTCAAATTTTGGTAACCAAAAGCTATTTATTTACTATGATGTCTATTTCCATTTGGCCTTTTATTTTTTTGCATTGCTAACTTTTCAAGTACTTTAGAAGAGGAGAAAACCTGATATTTTTGGTAATGATTGAAACACAAACAGATGTGCAGAGTAAAGATAATAAGGATATAAAAACAATTATGGAATGTACCAGATGGTCATTTGATCCAAGTAGTTTTTATACTCCAAGGAACACAAAAGATGAAAATCTACTGAACAAAGTGAAGGGTCTGAAAACAAACAATAGTGAATGTTTGTAGAAAGTGCTGATTTTTGGTTCCTAAAATGCTTATACAATCTGCACAATCCTTTCTCACGACCTGTACTGTGTTTTGTCAGGGTTCTCTCATCTCCACTATTATCAGTAGACCTATATGTACTGCAGTCTCCCGTGTTGGTTCTTAAACTATAGGGACAGACACTTACCGCTGATGGTTTCGGTAATGTTGATGTTTTTTACCAGCGCACTCCTTATGACTATGGTGAGTAAAGTAACCTCCAAGCCTTCCTGTGGAACATAATCACCTCTTACACTTTCTGACCACATGTGTTGTATCTATTCCAACATACCCACTTCCTTGGATTTTAACACCGCTCCTCACTGCCTGCCAGAGCAATTCTAACACGTTGCTTACTAAGGCAACTCTCTTTTGAAGTTTCAGAAGCCATGCCAATCTGAACCATCTCTTGAAGTCCTTGCCAGGGTGCTAAATTATATTTCAGCTGAGTTCTGACAAGTCAATAAGTTTTCTCCCGAAGAAATTTAGGTTCTGACCCTTAATTCAAGCACCTTTGGAATCTATTCATGCAAGCACTTTCTCAGTTCCTCGGAATATATTATGGCTAAATCCTCCACACTTTGAAAGTGTAATCTCTTTCTTCCTTTGTCAGGAGCAGCAGTCTCCAGGACCTGGACTGAGTTATTCTGTAAATTTACTATAGTTGCACTTTAATGGCTGGAAGAGGTGTCACGGGCTGTTCTTGAGAAGAACTCATACTGTCATCCAGGTGAAAGGGCTATGTGGTATCTTACAGTAAGTTTTACTCCTCCTAAAAAGAAGGAGCAAAGCACTTTTGGAGGACCAGAGTTAAGCACAATGTTGAAAATATGGAAGAGAATTTACCATATGCCTCATCCAAACTTCCAGAATCCCATTTTTTCCAAAACTGAATTCTCTCCCAGAGAAACTGATTTGATTATATAGTTAACTTTCTATGTCACCTTTATCCCTTGATTAAATTCTCAAGCTACTTCTTAGATTTCTATGTCTTCCTGATGTAGGAGATAAAAACCTCTTGGAAGCCTACCAAGAAGGACCTGAGACTTTCACCATGGGATTTCAATAATTTATTAATTGCCTGTAATCATTCATTACCCTTTTTCCACCGTGGTAATACTTAGTAATGTCCATCTAGTACCATCATCTTTATAACAATTATTTATCCCATACTTTTCAAATACCCAATAAGTCACACAGGCTTGTGTAGTCCCCACTGCCTAGTACATTATCATAACTCCCTACTACTGGAATTGAAATTTTGATAACTGGACTGTCCTATTGTTCCAGAGGTTTTCTAGATTTCTTCTACTTCCATGAGTATAATGCTTATTGCCACTGGACTGTCAGTGTTTCAGCTTCATCATAGAATCTTTTAATTTTCTTTCTCTGAACCCTGTATCACTGTCATGGATTAGTTTCTCAAGAAATAGATACTGTGATGATTTTATATGCATGGAATATTTAAGTATACATGTGGAATGGAAGAAAAGAAGTCAGATTGGGAATGATGAGAAAGCAATTGCCATGTGGCTCCAAAAATACACTCGTCAAATCCTTAGGAAAGGCTGAGACAAATACAGCCCATTGTAGTCACCCTAGTTGGTGCTACAGAGGATGGGGAATATAGTTTCTTATCAGTGTTGTATTAGGGCCCAAGGACAGGTGTTCCCTTGGGTGGGCATCTTTGCCCACTGAACCAAATTTGAAAGTACTGAGAGCGGACATCGAATCAAACCTTAAAAGATCTGGTAGCTTTATTTTGGTGTCTGTTACACAGACGATTAGCCACAGCAAAATATAAATTTAGTAACCTGGAGGTCATGTCAATGGAAAACATCTAAAAGCACAACAACAACCAGAAAGAAAGTAAGTGCTTCAGAAAAAATTAGGGCACCCTGAAAACATAATTGATAGATAGTTGGAGTATCAGATTGAAAGGAGAGATTAGAGTAAAAGCAATATTTGAAGTTATATTGTCTGAGAGTTTACAAACTACCAAAGTGATACAAAAGGACAGACTCTGGGAGGGCAGCCAGCCCTAACCGGAACAAAGGAGAAGAAATTAACACTGAGATGTACTCTGCCCAAACTGCCACACGGTAAAATGAATATCTTAAGGGAAACCAGACAACTTACTGAAGTGTTTTAGGTTCTATCCTTTTACCAATATTTTATATTACAAAGTTTTAAAGTTTTAAATCAGATTAAAAGTATTTTCTCATGGTGGATTCAATTACATATTTCTGAATATTAATGAGGTCAGATATCTCTTCATATGTTATTAAACATTAATACTGTCTTTTTGGGGAAAAATCTGTTGATGATTTTTAAATTTTTTGTCCATTTGTGATATTTTTCTACGCGCCTAGGGAATTCTTCATATAATTTTAGTTAGATGTGATTAGAAATTTACACTGTAAATAACTTTTCCTAATGTGTGGCTTGTAATTTGAATATTTTATGGGTTTTTTTACAAATTCAAATTTTTTATTTCATTAATTTTATCAATCTTTACTTTTTAATATTGTTCTTGTCCTTTTTTAATCCTTCCATATGTATAGTCCATAGAGCTATAACTTCTGATTTGACTAAATATTCAAATGTTTTCATGTATAAATTATTAGTTTATCTTAAATTAGTTGATTTAATATTTTGAAACAAGACTGATTTTTTTTTATGCCCAGATAACCCCACATTCTAGAACTGTTTTTCTCTTTTTCCAAAGGTCTACAATGTCACCTCTGTCATAAAACAACTTTTCATATATAAATATATCTATTTCTGGCTCTCTGTTCCATGAATCTTTTTGTTTTCACATAAACATTACAGTTTGAATTTAGTAACAGGATAGAAATTTACAGTTGCTATATCACTTTTTTTCTGCTTGACTTGCTTCTTTGCACTGCCATAAGCTTTTTCACAATAAACCGGGATTTTTACGTGGAAGTACATTTTGTGTAATTGCTACCTCTAAATTTTCTATTATTAAAAATTATAATAGGAGAAACCTAAAACCACCTATGATTTGATGCAATTAGAAAAGGACTTTAATGATTAGTTAAAAAAAAAAAAAAAACAAAGTTATATATTACCTATTCTGATGTCCCTACTATTGATTCCTTCATTTTAGAAAACAGGATACATAAATATGAAATTTCTAAATAGACATTGAATTATTTTCCAGTTTATTAAGAAGTTATATTGAGAGAATACTATACTGAAGACAGATGAAAAACCATTTCCCTAAATGGGAATTCAACTCACTTCCTCAATTATCTGTAAAAATGTAAAGTTAGTGGCAATTAAGGAATACATAGAAATGTATGTTTCTGAAATCTTCAGAGTGTTACCTTCAGCCTATGTAAGTTCATTTTCTGGGGATACTTGGAATACTAACTACTATGACTCTGCTATAAGTATATAATATCAGAGACAACTACTATATAAGAATAATATGTATCAACTACTGCACATATATTTAATACCAAGAACAGCATTTTGATAATCCTCAGTCTAACCCATGATTTATTAACATAACAAATTGACAGATGATAATTCTGAAATACGTATTTATCAATTATCTTCCTCTTTGTACATAAACTGAAGTCTATTCAACAAAGATAAAAATGTGGTTCAATTGAGAATATTCTGAAAAGTATTCTCATATTTCATCTATCTCACCATTGGCTTGTGTAGTGGGCCACAGGATAGCCCACAAAATCCTAAACTATAGCTCCCCTGATCTTCAGAGCCTGTGATTTTATTAAGCTCTTGAGAAGAGGAAATTAACCTCTCATTCTAGTAGGCTGATATAATCACAAGAGTCCTTACAAAAGAGAGACAGGAGTCAAAATTTTTGTAGAAGACATAATGATGGAGGCAAGAGGTTGCATGCAGGCAACCTCTAAAAAGCGGAGGACATATTCTTTCTTACAGCAAGAACTAGCCTTGCAACCACCTAAACTTCAGTTTGATTAGCCTCAGTTTGGACTTCAAAATCTCCAGAACTAGAAAACAACACATTTGTGCTTTTCTGAGTCAATGTGCAAATGGTGATTTGTTATAGCAACAATGGAAAATTAACACAGTTTGCTTTACTCAAATAGTCATACCAGTACTATTGTATTAGCAGCTAGCTTTATACAGTATTAAGCAGAGATACGTATTCGTGTCCGGAACTGATGTGCCAGAGGGTTTCCTAACAGCGACCTGCAGCTGACGGGATGTCTTCTTTGAGAGAACTGTAGAGTTAGCCTTCAATAGGATCAAATCATTCTTGACGAAGCTTTCTTCCTGGTTGGTTCCAGTTCACGAACAGGTTTTATTTTGTTTTGCTTTGTTTTTTCCTCACAGCCACCCCATGTATCCCGCTGGAGACCTCTATCTTTCCTGTCATTACAGCGGCAGGGCTGGAATTTCCGCACCCCGAGCACTCGGGCTGTAACTCTTTACGTAAAGAAGAGCGTGCGCTTCTGGAACCCGCGCCGCGCCGATGTACCTGCCTGAGTCCCTGCCAAGCTGGACTCCAAAGTCTCAGCTGCATACGCTCAATCCTTAGTGCTCGCTTCAGCAGCGCCTACACTAAAATTGGAACCATTCGATCCTCAGACCATTTGCAACCGTTATTTTATGGAGTCCAACCCTAATTGAAAATGAAAAAAGACTAAACACACAGAAAAGAAAAAGAAAATGAAATTATGATAAATTTGTTAGGTGAAATAAAAGAGATAAGATGTTTAAAGTTCGCACCAATCTACTACTGAAACTTAGATATTTTGAGATTGAATTTAATTTTTTAGCATCCATCACTTCACTAAACCTATTCATCGCCAGTATTCTTTCAAATTCTACCCGATCTGCTTAAGTAATGTAATTACATCCAACAATATTTCTTGGAAAATATGAATGAAGTGTATTTGAATGAATTGGAACATACAATTCAGATGAAATTTAAGTTGACATACAGTTTTTCCTATAGCTTAGAACCTTTGGCTCAGAATTCGAGGAACGGCACTTCTGGGATGGTGGAGAAATAAACACTGAACCTGAAATGACTACATTCAATACTTTCGGTTATTTTTTGGCAAAATAGCCATTTCAAAAGGCGAACTGCTCACTCTTTTGTTTTCTCCTTTTCTGTGAACTTGCTCTCTCCTTCCCTCTTTTCAAATTGCCTTCTACATATCTGGAAAAAGCTAATCATCATCGCCATCATCCTGGCCACAGAAGATGGAGGACTTTGCTCACTACTCTGTAGCTTGACCTCATGGTGGTCTTCGCCCCTTCAGCTCTGCTCTCACTACCTCGGTCATCGGGACATATTGTACCCTTAATCCATTCTGTACTATCAACTGCAGAAATACGATGAGCAGCCTTAAAACATCAGGTATTTTTATGACATTTTTCAAGGACAAATGTGTAGCTTCATTGACATGTGCTTGTCACTTGTTACTGAGTTCTCGTCCAGTTCCATCCTCAGGATGCTTTTGTTCCAGGAGCAGGGAGGTTTATAATACCTCATTCAAAAGTTTTGCAGGAAAGTCAGATTTTCAAATCACAGTTAGGAGGATATTTAAATGCACTCTTTAATAAAACACATTAGCATTTCTACAAGGAAATGTCTGAATATTCCTATTAAGTGGTTTTCTTATCTCTTTCACTTTTGCAAGTGTGGAAGAGAGAAACTTTACATGCGTAGTTTCTGAGATTTTGTACTTTTCTCTCAGCATGGGCTTACTAATTTCATATGAAATTGCTATATAATTAGCCCTGTGCTGGCCTTTCAAGGATTGTTGAATTCTGCTCAACAAATGCTAGTAGCATTTGCAAACCATAAATGCTTCCTTGCACTTTTCTGAATTTTTGGCCAGCATCACACATTGCCCACAGATATTGATCATTCTCTAAGAAACTTCATATTTTAGAACACTAACCGAAGGTACACTCGGGCTCTTTCTGATTCTCTCTAATCTTATATAGACATCTAGGTTCATTTCCTGGAATGCTATCACTGCAATTAGTTGCTAGGTGATGCATGTCATTCTATGGTAACAAGTTGCCTCCACTATTGCAGACAGCAAAATGAGGTTTGAAGTATTTAATCTCGTGGCAATATCTAAACAATCCCTGGCTCTCTTGCTCCTCTCTCTCTCTCTCTATATATATATATACCCTATATATACTCTCTGCAGTGTTTATATATATATACAGACACACACACACACACACATACACAGTTGAACGCTTTATCTTTAGATCATCTTCAGTCATAAATATGACATAAAATAGAGACATGTACTTTATTTATGTATATGTATATATGTATAGTTGAATTCTGTATTTTCAGTCAGTATAAATATGATATAAAATAGACACATTTTTAATGAGGAAACAGATTTAAAACTATAATTTTATTTATATTCTATTAAAAATCCATACTTTTACCCCAATTACATAGCCACAAGCTTATTCAATACCTATAGAGAATAGCCTCTTTAAATGATTAGTATTTGTTTCATACACTACAATATTTATTACAGTCTTATCTATCTATCTATCCATCCATCCTTACATGAAATAAATTATGAATTTAAAACACAAAACTCATATTCCTGACTTCTCCAACCCTCTGGGGTCTTCTCTCATATTGCCATCTCAGAGAGACACTGCCTGGCCTCCCAGGCCGCCTTCTGAAATCTGTATGGGAGCCTTCCTGGTTCTACAACTCTTTCCCCAAGGAACTAATTCTCTAGGCCACTTCCGTTCTGGAACATGGGAGTCTCTTCTCAAAGCAAAATCTTTCACCTTAACAATCTTGCAGCTTCAAAGTGTAGAGTCCTGCTGGTTCTTGTGATATCCTCGGACCAACTTTTCTATTATCCTCTTCCTTCTCAGCAAGAAAGTTCTCTTCTGCTGCATCTCTGCAGTGTATAACTTTACTGGAAATTTCTTTCTGACCAAACTCAAAACATTTCAAATCATTGTGCTGGGTTCTTTGCTCTTGAGCCTCAACATAGATCTGGCTACATGCTTCCAATGGTAGCCATTCTACCACCTCAACATTAGACCGCCTTGAAATTTCTTGTGCAAGATTTATTAGTCTGCTGGCTTTAGTGTCAGTCTCAGGCAAGGTCGCTAGACATGAGTAAGATGCAAGCAAATTTTCTGCCAAAGCATAACACGCATGGTCTGGCATCCAACAACCAAAACGGTCCTTCAGCCCAGTGGAAGCCTCCTGAGCCTCATGTTTGCCTGCTGCATTTTTATAAGAATTCCCATCTTCTAAACTCTGACTGGAATCTCACATCAAGCACAGCCTGAAGCATTCCAGAGCTGCTTCTTAAGTCAGCATATCCAAACCTTTCCAAACACTTCCCACAAGCTAGTTCGAAGGCTCCTGAACCACACAACCAAGTAATGTCACAATGACAACTACACTCCTGGTTTATTTCAGCTCACAGTCTGTAGAGCTTTCAGTCTATAGTTACCTGGCTCCAAGGTCAAGTGGCATGCCAAAGAGGCACCACAGATAATCTTCTTTTTCTCCCTCTATACTCCATCCAGGCTACCTGCCTTTTGGATGGGGCGCCCTTAATGCCAGAATCACATGCTTTAATCCGGCCACCTTCGAAACTCCCATCTATGACTGCAGGAAGGTTTGGGGTGACATGTAGATATAAGCCATGACATTGTGCTACAAACATTTAATAATAAAAAAAAAATTTGGCATTATCTTTTACCTCATCTACTACCACCACATCAAAGCTCAATCATCAAGACTTACTCATTATGTCTTCCTTGATCTCACAGTTGCAGACCCCTGTCTTCAACATACCTGTCAGTGCTCTTTGTAGATCACCATCATCACTGACATTACTAAAAAGAGTTCTTAGCAGTCATCAGGCATGCAGACTTGCTTTCTCAAATGCAATCTCAAAAAAAATTACCACCTTTATAATAAAAAAAAGACTATATCCAGCTGTTTAATAAAACTGTTTGAATGGCATTACAAAGATCTTGGGAATAATTTAAAATGTGGGTCAACAGAGAAGAATTGAAGATGCAAATACAACACTAAGCATCTTCAGCCCTCTGATCCTCAAGAAAGGGGTCAAAATTATACACTAAGCATTTTAAACTGCATATATGTTGACCAATAGATGAAAAGACAGAGAAATGTGGCATAGATACACAACGGAGTACTCAGTTACAAAGAAGGATACATTTAAACCATTCATGGGAATGCAAGGGTGCACCTTGAGACCATAATGCTAAGTGAAATAAATTGGACATAGAAGGTTAAATATTGCGTGGTTTCTCCTTTCTGAGAAGCACAGAGTGTAAATCATTTAGGAGCAAAGCAAGGAATAGATTGTAGGAAACAGAGATAGACTTTCAGGAGATGAAAAGAGGATATGGTTATAGGATGTAGATTAAAAGTAGGAGAGGAAAAGGGAAGTAAAAAGAATTGAAATATGTATATGTATCAATATGTGTCTGTACCAATATTGTATAATGATTTATTATGTATTTATTATGTATCATAAATGTACACTAATAAAAAGGAAGATAAGTAAATGAATAAACACTAACAACTTTTCGATGTCCTTCTTAATAGAAGACCTGATTTCTTTCCACTTTCACTTCTGGCTAATTTCTTCTTCATACTCTATTCTCCTGAAACACAAAAGTACTTGTTTTTTGAATGTTACATGCTCTTTTATTCACATTACTTAGTTTGCTAAAACCTCTAAGTTAAAATGGCTAAAATCGTTAAAATGGTGAAAAGAAAGCTTGATGTTTGGATGGAGTTATTTTAGAAATGAAGAGGTGGGTATAGAAATGCCAAATTTGTAAAAGTCAAAGTTTATATTTAAATACAGACAATAGATTAAGACTGTAAGGTTTTTTATTTGGAAGCTACAGGAAATGATATACTAACCACATACATGTCTGCAGAAAATAATGGATTACTCATAAAATTGTCTGTCAAACTTGCGAAGAAAGTTAATTCAACCTTTCATATGAAAATGTCTTTAAAAATGTATGTGGCACAGAGTCATATCTGTCTTTCAGGAAGGCTCTCATTTTATCAGAAAGTTTTAATTGTTTATTCTCCCTCATGTAAGGCAAAAAATACCTTTTCTCATTCCTCCCTTTGTCTCAATTTATTCAGTGTTATGATTTTACTTCTGATACTGTGCCGAACAAGTCTAATTGATATTCCATACTAGTAAACAGTCCTATCTCAATATTAATTGTTACATTATGTTAATGTAGTTTATCTTCCAAAATATACATTTGAACACATTTCAAGTGTATTATTTTTGTTTTATAAATATTTAGAATACAAGATATATAAATCCAAGAAACATGTACATACTCATGAAACAAATTTTTATATTAACATTCTTTCCATATTTATTAATAACTTTACATTTCTTTATGCTATTAATATAATCAATAAGTAATAAATAATACCTACAATATTTATATTTATGCAAGTCTAAAGCTCAGTTTTATTATAAACGTGACACCATCACCAAACCCAGAATCAGAATCTTGTCATTTACTTGCGCCCACTTAGATGCACACGTTCACCAGCTTTCTTGTGCCTGTCTCCCACTAGTGTTTATTGCCAGCTTAAATTCTGCCTTTATCATTGTCTTGACTTCTATAAAATATTATTATTCTATATGAGTGTGATTTTAAGCAAAATGTTAAAGGTGTACTTCATAGGAAGATTATCAGATTGATATAGAATTTTGTGCCTGTTTTTTTTTTTTTCTCTCCTCATTTTAATTTTGAAAGCCACCTGTATTCACTACTTTTCTAGAGTCAGTGGTTTGCAAGAAAGCAGATTTACTGCAGGACAAGTGCAAGTTACAACATTCACACAAACAAGCCAAATGGAGGAAGAGTCAGAAGGTCTGTCTATGAACTGGAGACCTGAAAGATCCAATCAAGGGCTGGGAGCCCAGGGCACTGTCTCGTATTCATCCGTGTCTGCACTGAAAGGCCGAAGAAATCTATACTGGAACCAGGATACAATGCTCACAGCAGAGGTAAAGACCAGAGCTCCCCCAAAGAGAACAGCAGCCATCGTCAATGACAGCAAGGCCCCGAGCTCCTTCTGTGACAAACAGCTGAGTTCCCTTCTGGAGAAGCAGCCGCAGCAGAGCTTCTCCCGGGAAACAGCCAACTGCCATCTACTGCTCCTGTTCTCCTTTATGTTGTGTCCACAACAACCCTCAGGTGGATCCTCTATGCCCAGAACCACACCAGCTCAGTCCTGCTGGCATTCCTGCTCAAACTGGCCACAGTAAGTCTACCACACCATCTATGATACTGCGTTGCAAGGTCGTAATTTATTCACATTTGCTTTTATATAGTAATCCATTGACAGATTATATTATCTTAATCTGTTTGGGTTGTTGTAACAATATATCATAAAGTGAGTGGGTTATAATCAACAGTAATTTATTTTTCATACATATTTCAGAAGAATTCCAGTCCTCAGAGGACTGGATCCAGTTGCCAGCACAATCAGGTTCTGATGCGGCCTCTCTCTAGGTTGGAAGGCCAACTTCCCATCACATCCATTTCTGGAGAATGAATAACAAAATTTTAAGTTCCTTTCATCTGGGCACTGTCTTATTCATGGGCTCTACTATCTCAACTTAACTGCCTCCTGAAGACTTCGCCTCCTGATACCATCCTGTAGGGAATTAGTTTTGGGAGAGTCAAGTATTCAGTCTATAAGCTATACCAAACATACATGCTTGTTTTGTTTGGGTGGCCTTTGGATGATTTCAAATTTTTGGATATTATGGAGATTTTGTTAATATCACACACATATTTATAACTTCTAAAGTGTATGTGTATGAATTTCTCCACTGCAAAATTAAGTGTTAGGCATAAGGGATACCCGTGTCTAACATTTTAAGGTGATATAACATTTTTCTAAAATGAACTGTCTATTCATTTAGTTCATATATGTGCGAATGATTCCCATTTTTTATGTCTACCTATTCCCTTTACTACTCTTTCTCATAGGTGTGGCCACTATGATTAATTTGTATGCTAACTACACATCCAAATGTTTATAATACTACTTCATGTAGGAGTAATGATAATTAATATATTTAATTGAAATAATTGTTATTTATTATAAAATTTGATGGTTAAGCATTAAGATTTTGAGTCTATTTTTCTCTTGTACTTTCTATTAGTTATTACTAATGGTTTGTGTATTACTAACTTTATTTTTGGTACTCCAACCTCTAACATTCATTTAATCTGAACATCTGAATTACCTATATTTAAAAATATTATACTCAGGTTTTAAAAAAATAATTTATATTAACCTCTTCGTGATACATTATGCTTTATTGGGAAAATATACACATATCCCTAATGCTCCTTCCCACCAACTCCCAACTTTGTATGTACAGTCAATGAAAATCTAGGTTCTTTCTGATCCTTATCAGATAACTCATCCTTTGCCTAAAGTCTAATGTCAGACAGAGGACCTCATGGACTAGTGGGTTCTATATAAATGGAACAGTAAAATCATTACTAAACTACTTTTCAGTTATATACTTTTAGAAGTATAACATGAGACATTATTTAAGGTTGAACTTCAACACCTACAAACATTAAAACACACATTTGATATTCAAGGAGCATAAAATATTGTAGTAAAAGTATTTTCAAAAGCAAAATGAAATACACCATAAATATGATTATTGTTCTGCATTCTACTAAATTAGCTTCCTTGACAAAATGGTATTGAACTCTGTAGACCCTTCTGAGTTCAAGAACATAGTCTTAATATCTCCTACTACATGCCATTAAATCAGAAATCTCTAAAGGTTAAACTTTTATGCACCTGCCCACTTTACACTAAGAAAAATAAATCTTGCACATGAGGATTCTTAATGTTGTGCAACAAGGACTTTCTACAGAGACATGTAATGTGTAAAGACCTACATAACTAATTGCTGAACAATATTGTGTAAAAAATATTTTGTCCTAGCCAGTACTTTCATGTGATGAAAATATACTTATTCAGAATGGATTCAGGAAAATGAAAGGACAGATTATATGTTGGAGTTACACAACGTGTTAGTAAAATAATTGTATTTGAAATGATAAGAGCTATCAAAAACTTTGGTGCCTGAATAATCTTCGTAATTCTGTTACTTAGTACTATCAGGTTTCATCTTCCTGTGCCCTCAAACAGGAAAGATGATGTGGTGGCAACTTGATTGGCTTGGGAGCCACGTAGGGGACTAATAAAGCACACTTCGGAGGTGTCTGGGTGGATCGTGGAGGCATAACCTTGAGTACTATAGCAATCTTTGGCCCCCTCCTCTCTGGCCTTGTTCTCTTGGTCTTGATTTCCCAACATCGTAAGTTCAGCAGTTTTGGTCAGACACACCCTCTGTCGTGACGTTTCTGTCTTACAGTCAGGTGACGATGCCTTAACTCTTTTAAACTACGAGCAAAATTAAATCTGTCCTCCTTTAGGTTGCAAGTGTCAGGTATTGTGTCTCAGTGATGGATGGGAAAATTGATACAGATGGTATCACTTTGTGTAGCTAACAGATTCTGACTGAAGAGCAAACAAGCCATTACATACGTACGTACCAAATAGTACTCTACTGAGGGGCAAATTATATGATATTCAAAAATTATTATTCAGTTTGCAAAAAATATCTTTCTGAGTGTGGCAAAATAATGTTGACTTGATCTAAACACAGGAAAAAATAATTCACTTCTATATAAAGATAATAGATGGAATATTTGTATCTAACTTTGTTCTCCCTCCGAGCCCTAAAAAGGATTGTTTTTTAAAAAACACAGAGTAAATAAACAGGAATACGGGAACCAAAAATTTTTTAAGTTGAAAAGTTTGAAGTTTTGCACAATCGATTCAGTAAGCTCCACAATCTAACTCTTAACTGTCGGTCGAAAAAGCAAAAACTCCGTGATCTAAAGCTCGGAAGCCTTATGAGGCTCAAGAGCTGCACATGGTGACATGCTCAAATAAGGATCAGTCGAAGATGACTTAGAATTATTGACATACCTGCAAGTTCTAGCACTCCCGTGTGTAGGAGGAAGTTTATTCTCTATGAACAGCAACACAGAGAGCTCCCTGGGCTAGGAGGAAACGGTAGCTGTCAAGAACATGAGTTCTATAGGAATATTATTAGGTCTACATCTGTTGCATGCTGAAATTTCAGACATTTTCTTTTACTTCCTTTCCACATTTCTGACTCGTATTCAGGAGATTGACAGAACACTCTTTGAAGAAACTGACTCAAAATACGAAAAGACACTGATACAAGGTTTTCCCAATAAAGCCCACAGGAAATTTCTAAATTGAAGTTGCCTCGTTAAAATGTTCAGAAGATTGCTGTCAAGTCCTCCTTCCCTATGCTTAAATATAGACAGACATCTAGATATGAAGGGAAACTGAATAAAGGTATATTCGATGTAATACAATTTTAAAAGATGAAAAATACGAATACATTTATCGTTAATCTCTTATAAGAGGAACTACTTTCTCCTCAAAATAAGAACTGTATTTCAAAATCCTTTTGTAGAGAAACATAAATGTGAAAGTAGAATTTAAAATGTCAATAAAGAAAGAATGGAATTTAGGAATAACTTAGTGTTTTTGTTCTAAGATAAAAGGAATAAAGAATAAAAAGTAAAATATAAGAACAATGAGGAACCTGAAAGATACCCCAAATATACAGAAAGAACAGAGACGTAGAGGAGGAAATAATTTAATCAAAGAATAGCAGCATATATATTTTGTGAAGAAATAAAAATATATGTAAATACAAAAAATCTAAAATGTTTCAAATACTTTTCAAGAAGGAGAAAGAGAAGGCAAGGTTGAGGTGGGAAATGATTGTATTATGATAGTTAATAATATGGGATTGTAAAACCTTGTAAATTATTGAGCAAAATGTTAATGTAAAAGATAGGCAATTTTATGTCGCCAGCTTAGTTGGTGAGACATAGATGCATGAAAAGCAATATGTAAACAAGAAGATCTGCACTGTCAATAAATGTTTACAATTACATTTCAACTGTGTTACAAAGATACAATAACAATGTAAAGTACTGAAACACATAGGCAATTCAGGATTGCAGATTCCATTTTGAAAGACTGTATGACTTCAAGTCTCAATGCAGTTTTAACATTTATAAACACATGCAGCTGGTATTTTCTGCATTTTGAACAAAATGAATTGTGAGAATTTTTAGACATATGCTACTTAGGGGAAAAAAAAACATTAAAATCAAGATTTTTCCAACAATAAATGTGAACATTTTCTAAAAATACAGAAATTAAAGAAATTTAAAAAAATCAGATGAGGATACTAGGGCAGTCTCAACTTTATGATATCAAAAGTGCACAAGGCTGGGCATGGTGACTGATGCCTTTAATCTTGGAACTCTGGGAGGCTGTGAGGCAGGAGGATCAACGGTCATGAGTTTGAGCCCACCCTTGGCAATTTAGCCACTCAGTGGGACACTATCTTGAAATTTAAAAAAAATTAAAAAGGTCATATTAGATGCTATGTTCCTACTTAGATAGAAATAACTCAAATACCTCAAATTATTGTAAAAGCCACAATTCCTAATTAAAAGTACTTTAGTTTGAAAGCCAACTTTTATTTATTTAGATACCACATAAAGAATTTGGCATGACAATATATTTTTTCAGGCTGTTGTCTCCAGTAACCTTTGTGAAAGCTGAATTGCCATGGTGATATATTGTTTTAGTCTTTGAGATTTTTCTGGTAGAAACATAGCTGGTTCTATGTAGATGTTAAAAATGCATTTCATTTACATTTATGATAACAGGCAAAGCTATGCATTAAACAAGGCCGGTATCTAGTATAAATCTTTGCAGATTTTTGTCCATTTATTAAAAAAGATTTATTAAAATGATTTTCAGTTTTTTACTATTTATATCCATTCAAATATAAGGCCATGTTCATAAAATTAGGTGAAAGCGTCTCAGTGTCGTTTAACAATAATCAAAAGAGGAGTAGTTCAAAAAAAGACAAAAAAATCATTTAATTCAATAATAAATGTATTAATAGTAACAGCAGATGCTGCAAACTAAGGAATAAATTAGGGTAAAGAAAAGTGAATTAACAGATTTGTTTCAATTATATAATAAAAGAGTTTACCATGACTACCTAGGTATTGGGATTTATTTTGGATATTGGGATTTGTTTGGATTTGTTTGGGATAGGTAAGTGAGAAGAAAAGTCCAACATAGAAAATCTCCTTTTCTAACCATATTACCCCAAATCTTGGATAGCAGCCTTTTTATTTATAATTCTAAAATTTTATCTTTGCATCCATCACATTTTATTGTAGATGTCTTTATTTGTCCCTCATAAGAACATAAATTTTTGGAGATGAAAAACAAAATGTTTATTGTGAAACAGTGTCTCTACTCCTTTTCACATTTCCTGCCATATATGAAGCATATAGTAAATGTTTTTTCAATGCACGAATGAGTGACTGCATTTGGGGGTGCTGTTATTTAATATTTTTTTCACATAGCACCAGAATTTTGGAGAAAGGCTCAATAAGAGCAAGTAGTCTGGCTGTAATTCAAAATATTAAAATGATGTTACTATGGTGAAGGAGCACATACGGTCTAGATAATTCAGAAAAGACTTGCTGAAAAACATAAGAAAGCCCAAAAATACTGTATATTTTTAAAACTTTGAAGTTGTCAAAGATATAAAAAGGAATAGCAAGATACTTTCCCTGAGAGATATCTCAAATATTTTGTAACTGAATTTGATTTCCTTTGAGAAATAGAAGACTAATATGCAGTCTGGAGGTTATTGTCAGGCATCCAAACAACACAAGCCATGTGCTGAAGCAAAGGGGCCGAAACATTAGAGCAAAGCTGAGCTGGAAAGAAAGGCCATCTTGGGACCAAATCTCAGTTTGGTATCAAATTCAATCTGAGCCATGAACTCGAATTAGACAGCTTTGGATTCACAGTATCCTTAGGTCAAATGTCATTCGAAAACAAATTATCTATGGAAAAATACAACGTCACATTCTCACATTTTTCTATTATGCACATACAGTACCCGGCATTTAATTTCAAATTAAATATAGAAAAATATGGAAATAAGGCACTATGAGGAAAAATGAAATTTAAAACAGATACATGGATGCCGTTAATGAATTTAGCATACGCAGGCATTAATATAGTTGTTTTACATATCTTCAAGAATGAGAAATTATCAGAATTAAACCTAATAAAAATGCTACATGTTATACGGAGTAATGTAAAGGGCCTACTAGACATTTTAATACCCTTAAACATTGTTGAAGTGAAAACTTGTGACCTATAAGATGACTCAGAAAAAAGAAATCCAGTAAAATATAGGGAGAAAAAAGTAGCAGAAAGTACAGGAGGAAATATAATTTAGAAGGAGTTAAAGTGGTAAGATCGAAAATCCACAGATGGAACTCCAAAAAACAGGATAAAGAACTGGAGAAGAGACAATATGTGAATATGCATTTTTGAGAAGTTGCGTAATATGATATACTCATAAATGTAAAAGATAATAATACCAAATTATATTTTAAAATGACTATTGTCAAGCATGTCACGTTATTATGGAAAATAAAGACCAACAGATAATTCCAAATCCTGGTAGAAATAAAAAATATTATATTCACGGCAACAATGTGACCAATAACTAGTTTTAAGAGAAATAAGTATATAACAAAACTGAGGACCTGAGGAATAGGAAGAAAATAAATGACAACGTAGAAATTCACTGATAGTCATCAAAAACACCCCCTAGAAGCTAGTCATATTGAAGCCTGAAGTCTCAGCACGCTGACAGGCTAAGATGGAGAATCAAAAGTTCAAGTTCATTCTGAGAAATTTAGTAACTTTATGAGGAGTGTGTCAACATAACGAAATTTCAAAAGGACCAGGATGTAGTCCAGTGCGAAGGCCATGGGTTCAATCCTTAGTACCCAAACAAACAAACAAATACACACCAATAAATAAATAAATGCACATGATCGAGTTGTTTAAAAAAAGAAAAAGGTGCTGAGATCTTCATTATCCTAAATACAATCCAAAGAATATATAGTAATAAGAAATACATAATGCTCAAATGACACAATACAGAATATTGTTTTTACTTTCATTTTAGTGGTACATTTTAGATATATACATACTGATAAAATTCATCATGGGAAATTTGTACCTGTACATGATATACCTTGCTGCGCTTTTTTAGAATATTTTTAATGTAACAAAAATACAAAAAAAAAATCCTATGTACAGAGATTGTCTAAGCCTCAAGATAATTTTCAAAGGAAGAAGGTGAGAGAGAGAGAGAGGGAGAGAGAAAATAATAAAACAATAATGCTTAGGGATAATATCTTGTGAAATTGTGCTTTCCAGAAAAACTGCAGCAAAATAAGACAAGGAATTAGGAGTAGTTGTAAAATTTATCTAAAGCACTGCTAAAAGAAAGACATCTAAACAAGATGTACAAACACTGAAGTCATATTTTGGCACAGTGGAGCCCTAACTACAGAAGAGGAACTCTAAAAGGGCTTTATAATCTGCTGTGACACCCTCCAAAAAGCACACACTCTATGGAGAAAGAGGTAAACACGAGAGAGTGCTTCCCTCCTGGCAACCGGATAGAAAAAGAAAAATAATAAAGAGATGAATAATTAGCATTCTAAAAGACAAAGAATGCCTCCTCCCAACACAGGCACACACAATTTCAGAAACAAACTGTGAACTAAATTTCAGTTTAATGCACAATTTGCCATCAGTCACGGAAGCCTTTAAATCACCACAGCACAACAGTGTCAGGGCAACACAGACTGCATACACCTATAAAAATATCATGAAGAATTCAGAAATATTTGATATTCACTTGATAAAAATGTACTTCCTTGCATAGAAAAGGAAGAAATAACACGAAGGCTGCATCCTCAATTATCATTCTGCATATTATCTTTATCAGTCTCTTGGGGGTCTTTCCTTGTTTATTAAGCTCCACCAGTGCTCAAATAAGTAATTTCTTTCCTTGGGCAGGATGCTGTCCTTCCCACAAAACCCCTTTTATTTTGGCTCTTATCATTAGCCTGTCAACTCCTAATTATTTTTTCCAGGCTGCAACTTCAAAGTCATTTCTTGCTCAAATGCTCAGTGGTAGAGTACTTGCCTAATATGTGAGAGGCCATGGTTCAATCCCTAATGTGGGGTAAAATTAGCCCCCAAAGTCATTTCTTTCTGAAAACATCCATTACTTCTACTGTCTACTTCTAAAAGTTTTATAACACAAACCATTTTGTGTTGTAACTGCTTCCTACTTTTGTCCAAATATCATGTAAAACGATATGCTCCATACATAGACTTAATACATTAACATTGGAACTACATTGAAGTGCCTAACCATTGCGTGGTATAGTCTTAGCAAGTAAGTTTTGAAAAAAATGAATACATGTGTGTTTTCATTATAGGTAATTAGTGACAGAACTCTCATTTTCTTGCTTTGTTTTAGTTATCCATAACAATCATTTCATAAAAAGTAAGCATTTTCAATAAGGTCCCTGTCAAAAGAGATTCATTTACCTGTTGGTGTAAATAGAATCTCCTAGTTGTTATGTATGTGTGCATGTATTCATGGCTTCAAATATTTATTTTATGCAACAATGAATGTACCAGTTAGAGCAGAATGTACAGGACTCCAAATACTAATCTTTCTTTGGAGCAACAAGAATGTCTCTGAGTTCAAGGCAGTCGTCATCTTCCATCAATGGGGTTTGTATTTGTAATTAAATATCCAAAAGGATCTCTAGAATATCACTGCCTAAAAATGAGAAGACAGTAGACCTCATGTATTAAGTGTTGAGTGCTTTCTGTCTCATGTTAGCCTACTACTGTCATAAGGATACACACATGCACACATTATTTTCTTCCATCTATGCCACATCTTTTTACAAACTCTTACCAGATTACATTTCTGAAGAACAAAACCTGATCATATCATGTACCTCTGCAAAATCTCACTGGCTCACCGTCAGCTGTTCGGGATAAAGCACTCATCTCTGTGATATGATCACAGCAGTTTCCCAGCAAAGCCTGGATTATCCTGATACCTTTAACTTTGACTTAATGATCATGTCTATCTGCTTATCTACATATTTGTCCATTTATCTATCATGGTAGGAGCCGATACTAGTTATTCACATTAACTTACCTTCAGAGGTATATATATGGAAATATTAAAGAATGAACACTTGTCAAAGAGGAAAAAAAATTCTGGGAAAAAGATGATACTAAAATTAAACATGTAAACTATCAATTCTTTCGAGTGCCTACTACATATCAAACATTGTAAAGACAAAATTAAATGATCAAATAAAAACCTTTTATGCAGTTGTATTCTAAGGGAAGATAATGAAACAACAAAAGTGTCAAAAATGCCAGCTAGTAATGAATACTATAGCGAAGTAAAATTGGATAGGATGAGAAACTATGGCTTGTAGAACTGTTTTGTGAGAAAAGACCTTTTTGCAGAGGTTATATTTAAATTGCTATGAGAATTATACGGTTAGAATTCAGATGCCTGAATAAAGATCACATAAAGCAGCCAGAAGAGCTAGTGCAAACTCCATTGCACTAGTGCAAAAGAGCTAGTGCAAAAGAAAAATTAAGCATGGTCTATTCAAGGAAAAGAATGAATTTACACACAGTGTGATTCTAGCCAGGCTGCTTTTATCTCTGTGGCTCAGGTGTTGTGCCTGTGTAGTTGGAATGCTTCAGGTATTACGCCTGGGATTTTGCTCCATAATTATCTACGTGTATTCACCACACTTGATGACATTGTCCAGATAACAGTCTTTTAAATATTTCTACACAATAATTGTATTTGGATTTGTATCACAAAAACAAACCTTTATCTGTATGCTTCAAACTCAAATATTTACTTTATCTACATGGACTTAGAAGTTTAGTTTGGCATTTGAATTAGATAATTTCCTCAACATATGTATAACGGGCATGTTAATACTTCTTCTCTTATAGATAGTTAGATTGTTGTAGTAAACATGAAAAAATAAATTAACATTTGTAAAGTAGTTAGACCAGTACATGGCACATATTAAGTGGCAGATATTTATTTGCTAATAAGAGCATAGAGTAGAAGAATATAATGGATGATAAAGAGTCATAGATTAAAAATCTGTATTAGTTTTCTATTGTCCTTGTAACAAATTAATACAGATTTGTGGCTTAAAACAATACACATTCATGATCACACAGTTCTTAAAATCAAAAGCTTTAAAAGAATCTACAAGGTTAAAATAGAAGAGTCAATAGGGCTCTATTTTTTCTGGAGACTCGAGAGGAGAATTTGTTCCTTGCCTTTTCCATACCCTAAAAGCTTCTTATATTTGGATGAATGTTTCATTTTTTTATCAGGGCCCTTAGGATTGCATTGTGTTGATCTGGATAATCCAGTATAATCTCTAATCTCTCTATTTAACAATCCTTTACCCAATAACATATGCCAAGTCTCTGTTGCCATGTAACAGAGCATTTGGACAGGTTCTGGAGAATCACTCATGAACAGTCATGGGAGGGATGGAGCATTATTCTTCAATTTGTAAATATATATATATATATATATACATATATATATATTTCTTCTATATGGGGAATGTTGTAGATATATAAAAGGAGTTATACATATAAATCAAATTTGTATGTATACTAAAGTACAGATTTGATGGCAGAAATCTATTATGCATGGAATTTAAATGTCACCTAGAAAATGATGGAAAAATAAATTATGTGTTAGCTAATATTAACAAAGAAACTATGTCCATGGTTTTATTTCTGGGTATGGTGTGCTTAAAATTCAAACTAGATGTCTAAATTCATGTCAACATATATTTAAATATTTGGGTTTGATGCTCATCAGTAAAGGTCTGGGGCTGTGAAATAAATACAAATACTGTTAGTATAAAGACAATACTTAAAAGGCTTATGTGTGGATAATGTAGTCAAGTGTGTTAAGCAGATAAATAAAGGGGAAGATCCCAGGACTAAGACCTGCGGTATCGTGCCTGTTTAAGATCAGAAACAGTCAAGGAATTTCTGAAAGATACGTGGAAATAAAAAAACCAGTATAGTATAATATCTTGGAACTCAATGGAAAAACGAAGTGCATCAAAGAAGTAGAAGTGGCCAAGGGTACAATATTTTTCATGTTCACAAAGTAAGACCAAATGCTGTAATTCCTTTGAATTTAGCAATTGTACAATTGTATTTTTAAATTGAAAGTTAACATTTGTTCTTCAAAACAGCTCATTTTTGAAGTTTAAAGAGCCAGGAGTAGATATGACATAGATGGGTATAAATCTCCTTTGGAAGAATTTGGTATTAAAGACAAGAAATAGGACTACAGCAGAATGGAATATGGAATAAAAAGAGGTATGTGTTTTAGAATGGACAAGAGCACTGAGAATATTTCTGTATTCCTGGACATTGTTGAGTAGATACTGAAATTTTCACTGTGGGATTCAGGGGAAACTTTCAAGAGTTATTATCCTAAGTACAAATGGGGAAATGGGCTCTTGTGCCCAAGCCGAGAGGTTAGCTGATAAAGAAGGGCATGGCATTTGACTCATAGTAGCACGAATGAAGGTGGAATACAGGGGCACTAACACAAGTGGCACAAGTAGGAGGGATGGAATGCTCTTAAAAGTTTAATTTCCATGCATTTCATATTACATTGCATATATAACTTTTGAAGTGGAAAACAGGGTCAATAGCTGAATATCACAATAAGAAAGGACACAGTAAAGAAATTTCATGCAAAAAAAGACAGAAGAGAAGTAGGTCTACTTGGTAACATAGGGGCTATGTAAAGTTCATTACCATGATTTATAAATAAGACTGATTAATTCTGTTGTGGATTTTTCTCCATCCACTACCAGCTGTTGTATGGATTCAGGCACAAAACAGGCAGAGTAGAATCTAAATATGGTCCTCATTTTGCTAGGTAATATTCATGAACCAAGAGAAGAACAGGAGTGTTTCATTCATCATCATGAATAAGGTGATCTTATTTTCCTAAGTAGAAAATGAGGACAATGGGGTGGTAGACAACAACAGTGTAGCAGTATCCATGTATATGTCTCCATATGTATATATTATAGTAGGTATGTACACAGAATGAGGGGAAATGTTAAGATATTGGGGGCAGAGATTAGGATGCTTACAATTGAGTTTTTAAAGTGACTGCTGTAATGAGTAACAGCAAGAATGAATCACAACTATTTGTGGAGGAAGTGAGAGAGAGTAAAGTATGAAGAGAACAAATCATGGAGAGGTCAGATTTTGGCAAAGGTCATCCTGCTGAATAGTGAGTTCAAAAAATTGTGTTGTTATATGTAGATAGTTCAAAATGTAAGTATGGGAGTTCTTGTATACAATTAATCTGATGATGAAATTCAATCTGTATTTTCTTAAAGAAATGATGAAGAATGACCTTGGGGCATGAATGTGGAGTGAAGGGGATGCTGACTCCAAATACAGACCAGTGTTACCAAAGCTGCAGAAAGGAAAATAAAAAACAACAAAGTACACTTTTGGAGTTATATGACAAGCAGTGTCCTAACAGGATTGTTAGATTTTAGTACTCTAATGATTGGTGTTAATCCTTGAGAGAGTGATACGGTAGTATTTTCAAATAAGATCTCTTAACCCCATTAATTTTGTGCTACTTATGAAAGTAATATTATACACAATAAACTTAGGACAGCCTGGAATAATGTGAAGACTGTGGGCTGCGGAGGAAGGACAGGCTGGATAGCATAGCCATTATTTCTTATGATAAATATATGACCTTGAGCAAATCGCTTGTCATCATATTGTGTTTTGGATAATGAAACAGTCGACCCTGAGGTTTTAAAACTGTATCTATATACTTCTCAAAACAAAGTTCTATGTATAGCTCTTTAGGCACCTTAATACTCGGGAGACCTAAGGGGAAGATTTCCTCATTTGGGAGACTGAAGAGGAGGACCCAACAAGCTCATGAAATAACTTCGAAATACCAAGGTAATCACATCTCACAATGGTGGTGAGATCTGGCTGCTCTGAAAACAGTCTGTTACAGGAACAGAATTGCATATTTTGAGAATACGAAGGCTCTCCATCCCCTGTGAGGTTGTTTCATAAGGCTTTACACAATTGCTAAGAAGATTCTGACAAGGTTTTGCGAGGTAAGCCGCATCAATGACCTCAAATCTCTTCTCCTCAGTATTCTCAGTGGTAAAAAGCAAGTGTCAAGTTTACCGAAATACCCAGTTCAGAAGAAGAGTAATGGTATTTCAGAATATTCTTTATTTGGCCAGAGAACATCAGAATTTTGGAGTTAGAGGTACTGAGATATAGTTTAATTTTCTCTGCATGTTTTCCTATTCAGTTTATTTACTTTTTCCCCTTTTCATGTTTTTATTTTCTCCTACTACTTAATTAACCCTTTGAGGATATCTATTATTGTGACCATCTCAAACTGTTTTAAGACAAGATGATAAAACAAATATTATATATTGAACCAGTCCTAACTGAATAAGAAAACTATACTGCTATAACCATAAACAAAAGACAAAACGCAAGTGTTAGAATTTCTCAGTTCTTCTGTGTATATGTTTTTGTTCAGTGCAGAATATGGCCATTCAAAATATTTATCCTTGGTATGTCTATAAAAGTATAAGTCTGAATTCATAAAGCACAGCACAAATGATTATTATATTCTCTGTGTACCACTAGAGTTTAGTAAACAATTACTATTTCTTCTAAAATGAAATGATTAGGTTTCTATTCTTTCACTTATATTTAAGTGCCAGCATCCACTTAATTACCTGAACCAATGATTGCGTGTCTTTTCTGCACTGAAAATACATTTGATGGATGTTAAATTTATCTAAAACTATTACTGGACTTTCATCTTACAGAGGATACTACCTTTTTTTAACCCAGATTTAACTTTTTTTTTTTTCAAACTCTCACCAGGATCACTAAAAGCACCCCTATACTGGATTTCCAGTCTTGTTCCCTAAGTTTACCAGCAACATTGTTAAGCAGGTTAATGTTATAAAATACAAGTTAATTCCCTGTTTATATTATTTTCAGAATGATTTTGATAAGTTTTGCATGACTGTGGGATTTGGAGTTTACCCTCATTTACACTTTCTTTATAATGATGTTCTTTATAATGATATTTGTTGTCTTTCTTTTTTTTCCAATATGTCTTACTGTTGCCTGCATCGCATTGCTGGAATGCCCACCTCTTCCTTTCCCTGGTTTCCTTGCCCTCTAAAATGCATGTCTCTGGTGTAATTCACCCTTCAAGAAGACCTCAGCTGGCGTTATTTTCCCCCAGGAAACCTTCTTTCAGTAAATAAGTTAGAGATATTTTCTCTGGCACGGTGCCTTGAAGAAAGCAAAAGGAAATTATCAGTTTATCTCCATCACAAAGTCACCACACTTCCAGCCCTGCTGTTTAGAAAGCTTTCAAGCAGAAGGAAGACGATAGATAAAATAGGGAACAGCGGGTGTATGCAGGATCTGAACCTGAAGGCTGCAGGTGGGCTGAGAAAATATGCATGGAGCACAGACATAATCTTCTACATGTGCACGCAGATTTTTCCTATCTTTAAATAGCTGCTTTTTGTTTAAAAGTAATATGAGCCAGACAGTTACAATCACAATAACTTTCAGCAAATACAAAATTGATTCAGGGAGTTGTGCTTTTTAAAATTTTAATAAAAGTTGTTCTATTTTACAAATTAAATTGTCTTTTACATATACACGAAAATATTAACTCTTTCTCTGTGTGAATGTGGAAGTAGCCCTCCAATGATATTTTACATTGCCTTATGAAATATTAATGAATTATAATTTCTTTATATTTTTATTATTCTTTTCCTTTTCATGTCAGTGAGCTAAAGGTATTTAAAAAAATAGTTTTCTCAGGTTCTATTTTTTAGTTTGAGTAGTAACAGAAACCATATGATGTGTACCTAAAATTAAAGGATTCAGTTGTTGATTATTGCTAATTTTAAAATTACTGATTGGAGGCTCCTTATCCTAAAAGATGGTATCTAATCAGAATATTTTACTACTACGGCCTGATTTCTATTTTTTATAGACTTGTTAATAATTTTTGTTCTAAAAAATCAGCTTTTGCATAGTTTTATTTTGCATAATTCCAAACTGAATATTCAACATTGTTAATAACCAGGACAAGCCTCATTTATTGGCATTACTATTGAACTAAGCTACCCGGAAGTAGGCTTGTTCTTTTTTTCTCTTTACCTAGCCTCCACCCACTTCAGAGAAAATAATGGACAGAATAATGAATATTTCTTCTTTATTTCTCTAATAGAGACATAGGAATGAACATTTAGGTAGCTCTTAAAAATCAATAATTATTGTGTTCTTCTGCCCTACATGATGTTGAATAGAATATATTAATGAGACATTTAAAATACATACACATGCACACAAAAGCTTTGTTGGATAGTGTTAAATAGATTCAAATAACAATTTTGTAGCCACTGATTCACAGATAAGTCCATTTAAAAATATACATTATTCACTTAATATATCCAGCAAATGGATTATATTTTAGGCAAAAGTCATGATTAAAGAGAGAGAAAACCTCTACCTCTAACTAAATAAATTACATTCTAGTAAGGATATTTATTAACTGAATACTAATGTGAATAAATGTATTTTAAAATTATATTAAGTACTGTACATGAAAGGAGTAATGTGTAACAATTACTTGACCAGTTGAAGCAGTCAAGGGAAGTTTCCCTGAGGAAATCATATTTAAGCTAAGCCCTCAAAGTGAAGGAGGCCACAAACAGCACATGAGTAGCAGTAGATAAGGTAGATGAAACATGTAGAGTGTTCTGGAGACTACAGGAAATACTAGTGTGGCAGAGAATGGAAAATGAAAGCCATTGGTAAAAAGGGTTTGTTCATAGGCGGTCTTACAAGACATGCTGAAAAGTTGTATTTTCTTCTGAAAGAAACAGTAAAATATGATTTGGTATTTATTGATTTTCGTGTACTCAGGATCTGTTCTTTGAAATTCTAGCAAATGCCTTGAAATTCCCCCTTTCAGTCCGTAGGGTCCTGGCTTTCTCCCTAGTCCCTGGCATGAGGAGGCTTAAGTGGAGCCCCCGGTAAATCAGCCAGAGACGCCAAACCTCAACCTTTTGCTTACATGCCTAGATGGGAGAATTTTCTCATTTCTTCTGATTAGAACACAAAAAAATGTAAGTTTGTCCTTCAAAACCAACTTATATTTGTAAATAGAATAAAACATACCAAAAAAAAAAAAAAAGAGCAAAGCATTGGAAAATAGCTGAGTCCTGACAGTATTGTTTGGTATATCTATGCAACTTGAAAAATATAGACAAAAAAATAAACTGCATTTAGAACTAACTAGTACAATGCTCCACGTAAGATATATTGTATAAATAAACAAGGGGAATCATGGTGGGGTTGGGGGTCTTATCAACATATTTTGGAAATAAAATATACTGGACTTAGAATCATACTGATCAAAGACCAAGATTTGGGGCCTGTACCAATGTATGAGTTGTTATCATTTAATAACTGTGTACTAATGGGACAAATATATGGAGAATAGGTTTTGAATTGAGTTTTGAATGTGTTGAATGATCTTAATAAAACTAAGTTCAGTTTCTAGAAAAATCTGAAAATCATATAAACATTTTAAAGTAACTGGGCTGTGAAAGAAAAAAGAGAGAATATGGAATGAGAAAAGCAAAGTTCCCAGATTCAGTCTTGAACCACAACATTTAAGGATGATATACAGAAAATGTCTATTTTAAGAAAAAGAAGAATGAGAAAAAAATGTACTATTGCTGAAAAGCTTCTAAGTTTGGTAGAAAGATATTGGAAAAATCTTCTAATGCTTCTAAAATTTCCTTTCTGAAGGAGTCAAAGTCATCTGCTGGGAGGGAAGAAGTTTGGTTACACAAAAAGTATGGATAAATTGAAAATAATTCTTACAGAGAATAAAAAAGACTTTCCTAGGAAAATACTAATTTAATGGAAGTAAAATTTTGACTTCCTCTGCCTGACATGATGGTACATGCCTGCAATCCCAACAGTAGGGAGGCTGAGGCAGAAGGATCACTGTGAATCCAAGGCTGGCCTGAGCTATATAGTGAGTTCAAGACCAGTCTGAACTACATAGCAAGACTCTGTCTCAAAAAACAAAACAAAACAAAAAAATTGACTGCTTCAAATTCCTAGAAATTTACACAAAATGCATCAATATTCCAAAACCAAAGCTACTATATAATTGTATTGCTTCATGTAATATATTTCTATTTCTATGAAATGACAAAGTTTGGCAAATCTATAGGGAAACAAGAAATATAAAAGTAGTTGAATTTGTTCTGGGTTGGGAATAGGATATGAGAGTACATAGTATCAAAATGTACATTTTTAGTGGATGAATTGATGGTATGTACACATGTTATATCTAAATAAGAATGTCCAAAACAAAACAAAACAAAAAAGAATCTCCTGAGGCAGTGGATGCAATAATGTCCCCCATAAATCTTTATGTATTTAATTTTGTATAGTTAGCAACTCTATGTGAGGGTACATTATACTCCAAGATGATTTCCAACCCATTAATATACACTATCATAAGATATTAAAATGTTGATTCAAACAAACAACTGATTTGCTTTACATAAAAATATCATTAATGCTTCCCTTATATATGGTTTTTAAGAATATAAAATATCCTAAGATGCAAAAATAAATAAATTTATAAGTTTTGCATATCCTTGCAGTAAGTACTATATTGAGAGGTGAAATGGGGACAGGTAGCAATAAGTAAATAAATAAATCACTTCAAAACAATGATCTTGAACTCAAGAAATTAAAATTCAAAACAGAAAAGCTATGAGTAAGAATTAAAATTCATAAAAATAGAAGATGGATACATTACACAAAATTATTAAAGTAGAATAAAGCTGGCCTGAGGCCGCCTCTGTACTCTGGGTCCACACCTAATCACTGCAATTTAATGCAGTGTGCAAACTAACTGAAAATCCAACACGGAAGTCCACCTAATGGTACATTTAAACATACAGCTGGGTTTCAGTCAGTCACTCCAGCTGTGTTAGCTAATAATCACAACAGCCAATTGGACAGACTTTGTTCAAATGAGGTAAATCCTGATCTGCAAAGGATCACACTGTTTCCGGACTCTGCTTGCGTTGTATGTCCCTAAGGCTCACCAGCCCATTGCAGAGTGGAGCTGTCTGAACTTCTCCTGCTTCTGAATATGTCTGGTTCATTAGTTTTTCTTTATTCAATTAAACTCTAAACATTTAAGAGAGAGCATACTATGCAGTTTAGAATTCATGATTGTTACTGTGCTCCATTCGAAGTTAGACAAAACTTGGTTTTTCTAACTCTGTACCGCATTGAGTCTTTGGATATAATATGAACATTTTTGGACAGGAAATGCGGAGGTTTCTTTCATTCTTTATTAACAGCCTTGTTCACCCAAATTTGGGGTGGGTGTTGAAGCAGACGGTAGCATGTGCATGGTTGCATGAGTGTGGGCGTGCACACACACACACACACACACACACACACTCATCCACACAGATGATGTGGAAGGTTTGTTTGTTACTTACACAGAGACTTACTGTAAATGCAGGGCTTGAGCGATCTGGGAAAAGAGAACCACTGGGAATGTCACGGTAGTGGGCGGAGCTGACGTGAGATTTCCTTCATGGACTTGGATTTGCATGATTTGAATTTCCTGCAAGAGCCTAAGGAGAGAGAACCTGGACTTTCTTATCAGCTTTCCCAGGTGTGGACAAAAGGGAAGGAGAAAGTGCTGTGGCTTGAAAGCTGTCAGTAAACATTGCACAAGGATTGGCGCTCACCATGACGGCTCTCAAATGCACTGACAAATAATTTCCTGCGGTGCCTGAGCTGTCTAGGTAAAGCTGAGAGACTGAATAGCTCACATGATCCGGGGTGCTAGAAGTGGAATTGCTCACTTGGGGGATGTCAGTCAAATTCAGGGAGTGGAAATTTTCAAGCACCATTTCAGCAAAGGAGAGTGGGCGGGGGAGTTTTATTTTTTCCAAAGCAAAATTTTCAAATTGATACAAATTTACTTACAATCTCTGAATATGTTTAAAAATTAGGGAGTTGGATGAATGGGGGCAAATAACAATCTTAAATTAGTTATTTATTCACTATAGTAGATATAGGTATTCTGAAGAAAGGGCTCAGTAATTTGGTTCACATGACTTGACTTAGGAGAAAATGGTTAAAACTTACTAGTATTTTTTTTTTTTTTCCTAGCGGGAGACTTGTGCAAAGTTTTAGCTAACATGACAATTTTCTTTTAGAATTTCCTCCAAAATTATTGACAGAAATATTTTTAGAGAAAAATAGACACAATAGAATGAAATAAATTTGAAACAGACCAACAGAAATGCAAAGGCACACCAGATCATGTTAAAATAGAAGTTTCGGTTGAAGTATTTTTTTTTTCGTTTTCCTTCATGTTCACATTTTTAAATATGTATTTTTATTAGTACATGTTAATTTTTATTTTTATTTATTTATTTAGTTTTTTGTGGTGCCAGGGATCGAACTCGGGGCCTTGTGCTTGCAAGGCAAGCACTCTAATCACTGAGCTAAATCCCCAGTCCCAGTACATGTTAATTTTTAAAGATATTGGGTTTCAGTATGATTTTTTCATATGCCAAGTTTAAACTTTATGGCAGAATGATTTCTTAACATAAATTTAATTGCCTTCTATATTCGAGCATATTTTATGACCTTACAGAACAGAATCAGTGCAAACCACATTCAGGTTTGCACCGGATATACAGTATTTGAAAACGACCAGTGTTGTGGACACCAGTCAATTACTTCCTCAGCATTCATGTGTCCTCCACTTTGAACAATTTCCAAAACCTTTTGGAAATCCAAGTCAAGTCTGGTTCCTAGCAGATGACGTAGAAGAAGCCAAACAAATTTTTTTCCTGTATATATCCCTTTTATTTCTTTTTCATTAATGATACTTTTAGATACACACAGTGATAACATTCACCATGGGGAATTTGTACCTGTACATGGTATATCTACTGGATACACATATTTATTCAATGATACCGACTTTTCTGGCTATTGATGAGCATTCTGAGTCACAGGGCTTTTCTCTTGCTGTAGCTGGAATGTTAAGCAGGTATCAGAAATACAATCGCTTCATTTATCTGGCTACTTAAGATAAGCCAGCCTGCAAATGGAAGCCTTTATTGGACGTGCCATTGAATCCACAAGGCTAGTGAGAACACTCTGATCACACTCAAGTAAGTGAACTAATTAAGCCCGAATCAGTTGAGGCACTATAAATTTGGTTATAGATTACTTGCAACCGAAAGTTATCTTGTTCAATAATGGAGATAGAGTTGGCATATCACATGCTGACAGTGGCTAGAACATTCAAAGACTGAGTTGGAAAAAAAGCAATAGAAGAAAGAGAAGTGCAGAAATAATTTGGCTTTGTTCGGCCTCAGAGAACATAAATTGGCTTTTAATAAGTTGTGCACAAGCATAGACAGAAGAAAAGTATGTCCTGCCTGCATAGGTGCTGTCTGGAGTTCCCAGTTTGCTTTCTCAATCTGTACACAAAGTTCCCTATCAGAAGCGCACAGTGATAGGTAAAAAACTATACATCTTATATGTATATATATGTAAAATTTCCACTGATCATTTATTTTTAGAACATGTTTTATTTCCAGAATAAAAAGTATGTTTACAAAATGGTTTAATCTTATAAGAATTTAGGATGTCTTCATTTTATTTGTATATTTTGAAATCTTATTCAACATGTATGCAATTTCATACTGAACTATAGAACAGAATTTTGGTGCATATTTATATATAGAATACTAACAAAATCCTATAAACAAAACATATTTGTAGAAAAAATTTGGAAAGACATCTAACTTTTTTCTGAGGGATTGTTTTTTATGTTTATGGGTTGTGTTTAGGTTTTCGAAAATTTTCTTGATTTTTGAAATTATTTTTATGAATACATTTTCTCTTATAAAATTATAAGTACCACATAATCATATAAAGACTGTACATAACAAAGAACACAAAAGGATTTAAACGTATTCTTTGTTTTTGTTCGTGGTGCTAGGGATTGAACCAAAAGCCTTTGCACTGAGCTACATTCTTACTCCGCCCCCTTCTTATTATTTTTTTAATTGTTGAGACAGTTTCCCAAAATTGTTAAATTGCTAAATTTGTAGGGCTGGGTGGCTCAAATTTGCAATCTTCCTGCTTCCATCTCCCAGATTGCTGGGATTAGAGATGTGCACCACCACACTCTACAAAATCTTTTCTCCTTAATGGGCTCCCACTAATTTTAGTTTTTAATTCTCTTATGTCTAATTACTTTTAAATGCTGATTTAGTGGCAGTAACAACAAAAGCAAAGACAGCATATCCTCATTATAATTTTTATTAATGTTTGTTGGTAGGATTTCAGAGAAAACATATGAACGTTGTCAAATGAATTATTCTCCCGAAAATAGTTTTGGACCATGAGAAAAACAGTATGTATTTATTTCTTCATGTAAAAACTTTATATTATTCAGTTCTTTGAAATTTTTCTTTAATCTTTTAAAGTTCATTTTCCAAATTATGTATTTACATTTTTTAATTTAAAAAGTTGAAAGTAAAGAAATTGATGTTGTAGAGATTCAAGTTGAAGAAATTAAACTTCTTTGGTTTAATTTACAAATGTAGTTATGTTCCCTTAAATACTGTAAAAGATTATGTTTGAGAATTAAGTATATTTCAATTTCATGTGAATAAGAAAGGTATTTTAAGCCACAAACTACAGATTGTTTCAGAAATCAAAAATATTAAATGTGATGTGAGGGTGTTAATATCATAAAACAATTCTAAATCTGTTTGTGAGGCAGGAGAGAGGTGTGGCTAAAACTGGCTGGCAAAGCAGGTGTGACTTGTTAATTACAAAATCCCAAACAGAAGCAATTTCTTGCAGAATGGTTTAGAACTGACCTGTTTGAGGTGTGGAATCCCAGCACCACCTGTCAGGACCCGGATGTAGAAGTTCTTCCGGGTTTCCACCAGATTTAGACTGTATAAAATAAAAGAACCCTGAGGAGACGTACTATCATATTTTTTCATGAGGGTTTGTACAATGTCTCTCAGTCGCGGCACATACTTTTGTTTTTTTGTTTTGTTTTGTTTTGCTTTTTTTTACTTTTCCTTTGTTTGGCTGAAACTAGCTCTGCAGAACCAGTTTCTGCCAATCTCCATTTTGTCTTTTAAATAACATTTGTCACCGCTTTTGCCTTGTTTGGTCAATTCTTTGCTCAAGCGGGAAGAACCTGGAATCTAACTCCAGAAGGAGGCGTGAGCAATCCCGAACCTGGTAACGTTCATTTGGAATGTAACCACCCAGTAACGTTTGGACTCAGTTGGACATTGAGTTGCTAAGAAAAGCTTGTTTTGTTCGTGTGTTCGTTGTTTAATGTTGCATTTCCTAGGGCAGGGATTTGAAAAGCAAGCTCATGTGCTAAATCCAGCACTGTATATTTTTATTATTCACAAAATAGGAATGGTTTTAAAAATTGATGATTGGGGAATAATATGTTTTATGACATAAAAACAATATAAAATTCACATTTTGGCATCGCTAAATAAATGTTTATTGAAACATCTGTTTCTATAGATTGAGCTACAGTAGCAGAATTTAGTACTTATGACGGAAACTGAAAAGTCTGCAAAAAAAATAAATTGTCTGTATTGCCCTTTACAGAAAGTTATGTTAGACCACCAGCACCCTGATCATAATTATGGAAACCTGAGAGCCACAAACATCCCTCTCATTCTTCTTACTCAAAGAAGAAAAAAACAAACAAACAAACAAAAAATGCTGAGCCCATTTTCCTTGTCATTGACCAGGCAGAATTTGTTTTAAAATAACATGTGAGTTCTTTATCAAGCTCTTTCAATTTTAAAAAGTCCAATTTGGATTTTAAAAAGTTAAAAAAAAGAAAAAAGCAAGAATCCCCATTTAGGTAGTTTCTAGCTAGACACACAGGATCCATCTACTGAGTCTCATACCTGCCAAGCCCCCCAGGACTGGGATGAGGGCCCTTAATAAGAGGCCCAGGTGTCTTTCTTGCCCCTCACACGCTATTTGGATAGAGCAAGGACGTTCTCTTTGCGGGCCTCTGTCTGTGAACCTCCCAGACACGGAATCTGACTTGATCTTCGACTTCTAGCGTCCGTCTCTAAAAGAAATAAATTTCTATTTTCTATGTGCTGTTTAGTTTGTGGTATTTTCTTTTAGCGCACTAAAGAGATGAAGATGATATCTATGTAACTAAATTAATTTGATGTTTTTGCAGGATCTGAGATGAATTACTTTCTAGTTGTTGGGAAATTGGAGAAAAATTAATTGGAGAAAATTAAGTGATTGAAAGATTACTTTTTTTCATAACAAGTATGCAGAATACTTTTCTTCTGAATAAGGAGGTTTAGGAAAATAAAATATAGGAAATCCTGAAATGGTGTCCAGGAACTATATATCTGATTTAATGAAAAGTATTATATGAAAATATTTGAAAAGTAAAATAAAATTTTCATTCTGTAATTAGATCACAAAACAGTAGTCAATTTTGTGCATATCTGTGCTTTTCTGTTTAGTTTTGAAGTTGAATTTGTTCTTTATACTTTGTCAAAATTACTTGAGAGAACATTTATATCCTCAGGTAGTTTTCAAGTCAACGAAAGGTGATAGGCAGTTTTTTGAAAGATAGGAAACTACCCTAGTGAAATAAGCATCCAACTATTATCCAATCATAAAAGTTCTTTTATAATGAAAAAATCAACAGTGCAAAACAAATATTTCTTTATCATTTTTCATTAGATATATAGTCTATATAATCTTATGACAATAGAAACAACAGAGGTCTGAAAGTCTCATTTAGTCTCGTGGAACTCGGAAGATGCACAATTTCTTTGTCTATCAAAATTGGGATGAAGATGACCATGGGTGCTTTTTAAAAATGAGTAAGTAGTACAGACAGACTAAGTCTAACAGCTTACAAAAGCAATGAACAAAATCCTCACAATATAAACATTAAAAATGATAGATATATTAAAAATGAAATTAATTTCATAGCTAATTTTGTAATGCAGAATGAAAAAATATCTATTCGCCAGGAACCTAATCTAAAACCA
>PVJO010014707.1:0-47402 GCA_004026905.1 Hystrix cristata | reverse complement strand
GCCGGACAAGGAATTGGCCGGAGATTCTAAGTCTACACAGAACACGTGTTTAAATACAACATGGTTCTGGTTTCTAAGAGCCTACAGTCTAGTGAAGTCTGGTGAGGTGTGGAAATCTCACACATATGTAATTCTGAAATTGGTAATGGTACAAGGTGGTAGTGCTCTGGGAAGGATTTGTTTATTTGAGAGATCTCTGGAAACATCTCTCTGGGTAGATAAGGTATGAATTAGAAATTAAAATGGCTTTTCAAATCATGCAATGTCCTAAAAGTTCATGGAATATACTTGAAAGTGTCACTTTTCTGTAATTAAAAAATAAATCCCTCAAATTTTTCTAAAACAGTAGATAACTTTAGACTAACCTTGAAATATTTTCCCCTTCTTCATCTGCACGCAGCAGCATTATTCAAAGGAATAATTGCTGACAATATATTTAATTTACTGAGCTCCAAGGGGTTGAAACTCACTAATATTTCAGCTCCAGGTGGGCAAAATGATCACCAGTATTTTTAAAGAACAAATTTCACATGTTCTCCGTCGTTTTCATTGTACTGCAGATGGGAGCAAATCATTGGGCTTCAGAGTATTGGTCTGCCAAGGAAAGAATTTATGTTCCCCAGAGCTGGTGAGCACAAAATAACAAATGCCATTTGTAGGTCGGACCACACAGAGCACCACAAAGCACTTTCTTTAATTGTCCAACTCAAGCTTGTCGTTTCTTCCACAGAAGCATCTCAGCAAGGGCCATGAGAGGCTTTGGTGAAGCCAGATGAGGCTTAGATACTAAGCCAGTTTTCAATATTTTCTGGGCCTTTTTACTCTATTAAAGTTATTTACTACCCCTGATCTGTGCTCAGTACAGAAATGGCAGGCCTAATCTGGCAGAACCGTACAATTTCAAAACTGTGAGCCCCGTGTATTAAAACATCTGGTTGATGGGGCAGAGTAGGACACTGTCCAGTGAAAGAAAGACACACATGGCATATAAGTACACTGAAAATCATCCCTTGTTTATTTCAGATTCAAATTTAACGGGGCATTCTTTATTTTTATTGGCAACACCTAGCGCCAGTAAACTCTCACACAGCACCAGTAAAATTACATCCTGGGACAGAAAAGGCCTAGCTCATTTTACAAAAAAGTGCGAACCAGAGAGAGGAGAAAGCACGGGCTCTAGAATCACTCTGATCTGGAATTGCTTTCGGCCTGGGGCTTGCTGAGAGACCTCCGGCAGTGTGCCCACCAGTCCCCGGGGGCTCCTCTGGGGCGACTGGCCGACTCTGCCTCCTCTGGTGGCTAAGCCTTAGCACAGTGCAGTGCAGGCCAAGCCATGCTGGGCTCTGAGGCAGATGGAGGTGAGTAACACTCATCCGTCTTTACAGAAAATGTTTATATTATGTACATCATGGATCGGGGGGCGTGCATTTAGATTTCCTAAGAGACTGCACTGTTATCTCGACAACTGGATTTTCTGGTGTACCTTCAGATTTCGATTTCGCATAGAGAAAGTACCTCACTCATGCCACCCTAATTTTTGCCTTGCCATCTGATGACTAATCTGAATATTATTAATATTTAATATTCAAATTTAAATTTAATACTAAAATATTATTATTAGTCCTTTCATAATCTACTTCATTGTAGTGTCACATAAGAAATAAAAATGACAGCAAGCTGGACACAGTGGCTCACACCTGGAATCCCAGCACTTGGGAGGCTGAGGCAGGAGGATCGTCACATGTTCAAGGCTAGCCTGAATGATACAGTGAGTTCGAGGCCAGTTTGGACTATATGGCGAGTTCAGTCTCAAAAAACACAAATAAACCAACCCCCAGAAAACAAAAAATAAAAACAACTGGGTGGTGTTCTAGCTCAGTGGTAGCGAACCCCTAGGTTCCATCCTCAGTACTGAAAGAAAAACATGACTACAAACATTTTTGTGAGTTATTTCATTTGTGCTAAATTCCTGAAGTACTTACAATTCTATATTACAATTATTTCTATTTTATTAGAAATGGTACTTTAAAAAATTTAAACTTGGGGCTGGGTATTTAGCTCAGTGGTTAGAGTGCTCGCCTTGCAAGCACAAGGCCCTGAGATCGATGCCCGGCACCCCACACACAAAAAAAAATTTGAACTACTTTCCCCAAAAGAAAGCTAGTAAGTAGAATTGTTGGAACTTAGAAATCGAGGTTGTTTTGTTTTGTGCAGAGCTACTGAAACTTGTTTGTATGGACAGACTTGATTGAGTGGAGGGTCATTAATTCCGATTGACGGCCTATCAGAAACTTCTGCCCGCAATAACCCAGGAAGGCCTCTAGGGGTCACCGTTAACCAATTTTGTAAGCTCCGGAATTCTACACTGGCAAAGAAAAGTGCTTTAGGAAAGGTTTGCTCAGGCCGCCTCTCCAGCACGTCCACACTTTCTGTGCATGCTTACAGGCCAACCCGGGCCTGAGCTGGATGGTTCTGTTCTGAAGAACGACTCGGAGACTGGGCAGGACACCTTCTCCACAGGACACCACTCTCTGTAGAGGACCCATGACCCCCAGGGCTTCCCCAAGCCCGGGTTCAGTCCCACCTGTCGCTTGGGCAGAGCCCCGGCCAGCAGGGCTGCCCAGGATCCTTTATTTGTAGCATATGTCTTTTATTTAATGATTTGGCTTCATATCCTATGTACATGTTTTTCAAGGATGCCCAAAATTTTACTTTTAGAAAGTAAATTACAAAACATTGGCAGGTAGAACTAGTTTTCAAGTTTAACTGGCATCTCTTATTCCCATTGGCTGAATCCGACTGGCTTGTTTGCATCCTTCTGCACGCTGACAGAGCAGGCACAGAGCAGATACAGAGCAGGTATCTGGGCTTGCACCTGTGGCAGGGCTGTGCCCAGAGGGAGGCCAGGGAGCACCTGGGGAGGGAGCTCAGGCTGAGAGGGGCGAGCTCCCAGCTTCTGGCGAGTGTGCCTGGTCCTGCTTCTGGCCTTGTAGGAGAGCTGTGGCTGGGCAGTGGGGGAGAGGAGCCTTCCACCTGCGTGATGGCGGCAGATGCCAGAGCAGCAGGAATCTGCCTTTGACTAAGTCTGTTGCGTGTGTGAACTGGGAGCCAGCCCTTCCTATCTTCTAGCTGTAAACTTGGGCAAACAGCTTAACCTCCCTGAGCTTCTGTTTAGGATTAATAATGGCAAACTTTTGGTAAGGATTTAAGAAGAAAAAAAGTTTCCAGAACCCGTAACAGTGCTTGAGAGACGAATCAGGCTCCAGTGAGATGATGCTTTATTTCAATATTGTCATTTCGGTAGCTCAACCAATGTGGTGCAAATCCTCAAAACCTCAGTCTTCTAGGTCATGTTCAATGCTCGTTATCACTTACTGCCTTTCCCCCTTCTAGGAAGTTAGTCGTTCACAGTATGAAACATCGAGGAGAAACTTAATGTGCTGGCTGTGTGCGTGGTCTTGTGTAACCTACACAATGCCCTTGTTAGATGTGTACTAAAGAGGAAGCTGAAGCCGGGAGTGCTGGTACACGCCTGTAATCCTAGCACTCCGGGGGGCCAAGACAGGAGGATCCCAAGTTGAACACAGCCTGGGCAATTTTGCAATTTAGTGAAATCCTGTGTCAAAAAGGAGGGCTGGGCTGAGGATAGAACTCTCTGGGTTCAATCCCCAGTGCTGTGGGTAAAAAAAAAAAAAAAAAAAAAAGGTTACTGAGGCTTATGGAAGTTGGAGGACTTAGCCTAGTTCATATCAGGGGCACATGGTGAGGCCGGGATAGAGTCCAAGCTGGCAGCCTGGCTCCAGGTCTGCATGACTTCAAAGCCCACAGGTCTAACCACTACTTTAATAAAGATGCTGCTGTCTGGCCAGGTACCCACTCCCCACTCCCCGAGAGGCCTCTTGCCAGTTAATTGAAAGGCTTCTGGAAATGCCCTTCCCAGCCGTAAGCAGCCATGGCTACAGATGACTCCTAATGACAGCTTGTTCACCTCGCCTTTCCAGTCTCTGGTTCTCTTAGGAAACCGACGAGGAGAGGGCCACACACAGAATGGTGTCCTCGAGACTGTGTGTGTGTCTGGAGGGCCCTGGGGTGGGTGCTGTGACACTACATCAGGACCCTTCTGAATATGTCCCTCAGAATCCCGGCTCTTTGCTCCTGCCAGTTTGCAAAGGTGATTGCAGTACAGCTGTTAACTGGTTCTTTGTCAAGGAGTGCCTGCAAGCCAAGCCCAGATCAGAAACATCAGAACTGCACATCTTGAACCCGCTTGCCCTACATTGTCCTTCTCCACCCTGCTGACCTGGTTTCTAGCCCTCCTCAGAAAAAGTCTTCTGTTTGCTCCTTCCCTTCCTTTTCCGTTTTCACTGGTTTCCATTTAAGACATATGTGTGCTGAACATCATTTTTTTTTTTTTTTTTTGAGACAAGTTCTTGCTATGCTGCCTGGGCTGGCCTGGAACTCCTGGGCTCAAGTGATCCTCCTGCCTCAGCCTCCTGAGTAACTGGGCCTATTGAAATGCACTAGGATACCCCTTCTAACAGTTGCTTTTTGTATAATGTCATGGCTACTGAAGAGCATGAGATGTGGAGTCAGACAGGTTTGGATTTCAGTTTTACCGTTTAATGTGTGATCACATAACCATGGGCATGGCGACCTTCTTGAGCCTCTTTCTGCATCCTTGTCTGGGGATGAAACACTCTCTCATGCCCAGTCACAGGGAGGTTTAAATGAGGCAATGCGTGATACCGCCACCCACTGTAGAAACTACAGTGAAAGTTTGAAAATGGCAGCTTTCCTTCGTATTAAGTACGGGATAATTGGGCCCCATGTTGCATTAGTTTCTGTAATTGACCCACCTTCTCCTGGCTTCACAGCCTTGGCAAATGCCACCTGCTGTTCTCTTAACCCTGGAGAGCATCTTTTCTTTTTGCTTGATTGGATCTTCCCAAGCCGAAGTCTAGGTGTAAGTGTTACCTCGCCAAAGGGAACCACTTCATCCTACCGGTCCCCGGCACCAGTCACATCCCCTTTATTCTCTCTCACCACTTCTGGCTTTCAGGGATTAACAGTCATACTAAATTGCACAAATACTTTCCTTCTACTCCTCCCTAACTGGACACTAAGCTTTGGGGAAACGGTCCATTCATCTTCCATCTTCAGTGCCTGAGACAGGAACTCACTGGCCCAGACCTGGTGTCCTGATATGTGTTAGATATATAGTTTTAAAAGTCACCTACAATTTTCCCTGATGTTCACCAACAATTGCTTCCTTTACTTCCCTTCTTTCTCCCTCCAAAATCGAGACTCCTTGTTTTAAACACTGAAACCCAGCACCCAGAGAAACAGGTGGAACACCTCATAGCCACAAGCCCCAGAGCTTCTCCAGGGGGCTACTTTGAGCAGTTTGGGTGGACAACTCTGTTGTGTGACCACAACACACTGTGATGTGCTTAATGTTCCTCGTTCCCCAAATGTAGGTTGTACCTCCCAATCAGTGGGAGGATTCAAAATGTGTTTCCAAATGCCCTGATGGACTGGTGTAGTGCAGATGAAAATCACAGACCTTTTATACCTTGGGCACCTCATGAATGCCAAGCATTCAAGAAAATTCTCTGACACTCAGAAGTCGGCTCAACTCCCACCCACTGCCCAGTCCCAGTGCACCATTTTTGCCAAGGCTTCCAATACCTGGAAGTGAAGGGAGTGGAGAGAACTCGTTTGTCTGTGTGTGTTAAGAACAGCGATCGGATAACTATTGCCAAAACACATCTCATGCATAGTATTTCCTATTTTCTCTGCCAGGAGTCAACTCTCAACCCAGAGAGAAGAGAATGGAGGTGTTTTAAGGAAGCTGGGGGCAGGCTCAGACGCCACTGGGAAATTCAGACTCACTCTTCCCAAAGCCCGCACACATCAGAGAGCAGGCCTCTGAGAGCTGGATCCCACCGCAGCTTCTCCGCAGTGTTGCGGCACAGTGTGTCGTATTTCATATTATCGTACAGCCCCCAACAATCAAAAATGGGGAAGGAGCGATTGATAGTTTCAGTGCTACTAATCAATACTTAGTTCATTATGGTTATCTGTGATCATAACAAGTATATTTGCTGGGGTAAGACATTTTATTGACTAGAAAACAATTTAAGAAATGTACTTGATCTACAGATGAGCTCATCCAGAAATAAATAATTCAGGTTGGTGGGCAGCCACCTGAGACTAGGTAGCTTCCTCAGTAGAAGGCCTGGCTCTGCCCTTTCACTGCTGGTAAATGGAAGAAAATTAGGTCTGCTAGCTTTAAGTGAGAACTAAGAAGAGCTGGCACAGGAGTGTTCACTCAAATTTCATTAATCCATTACAATAGTATTATCTGCCTCTCAGAGAAGTTATCACAGAAAGCTCTCATTCAACGAGGCATTGCGGGTTCAGTGTCCCTTCCCCAAAATGCTTGGGACCAGAAATGTTTTTTAGTTTTTTTAGATTTTTGCAATAGTTCCGTATACATAATATGCTTGGGAAAGGACCTGAGTCTAAACATGAAATTCATTTATGTTGCATATGTATTTTACATATGTATCCTGAAGGTAATTTTATACAGTCTGGTAATCGTGTGTAGGAAACAAAGCTTCATGGTTTGGAATTTTCCACTTGGGGCATCATGTTAACACACACAGTTTCAGATTTGGGGTTAGGAATGCTTAACCTGCAGTAGTTTAGGATTTGGAGTTTGAGAAGTCAGAATTTCTAGCCTGCTTTTCTCTGAAGAGTGGCATAAATTTTGTTCAGTTGCTTGACCTTGCCAATTCTCAGCTTCTTTATCTGTGAAGTGGAGACTTTGTAGCACTTTGCATCCCCTTGCCCTGTTGTGGCGATGAAATTAGCAAGTGCACACAAAGCACTTTTGCACACTGACCTTTTGCACACCTTTGCACATGTCAAGCTAGAACTGAACAAATGCAAACTCACTTTTGAGGCAGCACATGCTTTTTTACCCTGGAGTGCCACAAGGATGGAGCGGAACGGATAAAGGGAAGGAGAGAAGACCTGGAGGAGTCCCAGGGAAGGAACAATAGGGTGAAAACATGGGCTAAAGGGCTGGCCGAACCTTGGACTGAAAGATGAGTTTAGTTTTGCATTATCTTCTCAACTTTGTATAAGAAGGTTTTTTCCTCTCTGGAAATGAACAGACTGTGGCTCCATGCCCTGTAAGATTACAAAGGACCACTGACCACTAACAACCCGCCCGGTTCCCAAGCGAAGAGCAGAACTCCATCCAGCTCAGTGCTACTGCAAGGTGGTCTGAAAACTCGGCCACTGGAACATGGGTGAGGTAAATGCACAAACAGTCATTGAGTCTTATGTCTGCAGAATCTAATAAATAGGAATGTGTATTTCCATATCTATTAATTATCTAGAATTTCACTCTTGTCAGAATTAATTTTTCTCTAATAATACAATTTATTTCATTTTATAAAACCATAGGTTCACAATGGATTGGAAATTTAAAAAACTGGTCTTTCACTGTTGATAGTTTGAGCAGCGTTACTCTATGGAAAATAATCCAAGCTGGGTGTGGTGGTACACACCTGTATTCCCAGCAGCCTGGGAGGCTGGGGCAGGAGGATCATAAGTTTGAGCCCAGCATAGGCAATGGAGTGGCTTAGTGAGACCCTGTCTCAAAATGAAAAATATCAACCCAGGGCCTGGGGATGAGTTCAGTGGAAAGGCCCTGGGTTCAGTCCCCAGTCCTGGGGGCAAAAAAGAACCTAAATTTGTGTATTGCACTGAAGAAAGACATTACTCCAATTGTGAAAGCTCTTTAAGGACTAATATTTGAGGAAACTCCTTACTCTGAACCTTAGGAACAAAGGTTCCTAAGAATGGGCCAAACTAATAGTTTAAAACAATCCAGGATCTTCACTGAATATAACATTCACGCTTTCATGAATAAAAGGAAGAATTTTGAAGAATTTTTTTCAAATATAGAAAAAACAGCCATCAAGGAAGGCGAGGCACTTTTAAAATCTACGTTGTAGAACATACATCTTTCTGGGGCAGATCAATATGCACTGAGACCCAAGATACATTACGAAAAAAAAAAAAAAGAAAAAACATGCCATACAACTGCACTTATACTGATGCTGGATTAAAACATTACTGTATGCACAAAAAAAAAAAATCCAAATTAACATTTGTTCTATCTGGGAGGGTTAGGCTTACAAAGGCAGTAGTACTTTTTTATCTTATGTATTTATTTCTTATTTGCATTTACAATTTTTACCACAAGTATAGGACATTTTGTAATTAAGAAAGTGGTTGTTTAGATATTGGATAATTTGCCTTTTTGTTTTACAGTACTGGGAACTGTACCCAGGGCCTTTGCACTGAGCTACATCCTCATCCCTTTTTGAGACAGGATCTTTTCAAGTCTCTACTATGTCCAGGCTGAGATCAAAGGTAATTCTCCTGCCTCAGACTCCCATAATGCTGGGATTACAGGTGTGTGCCACTTTTGGGTTTTTAATAAACATACTTGTACCAATAGATGTAGAGAGATGTTTTGCAAAAAGATAGGAGGCAGTATAACTGCAGGGTTCTGTTCCTATGGCTTCTTTTCCTCCTTTGGAGCCAAGTTCTATTTGCTCTTTCAAGGCATACTGACAGTTCTGAGCTTACCGTTTTTCGAGTAAGAAAAGGTTATTTGCATGCAAGATACATGTACGGAAATATTCATGTAAGTTCTCCCTGCATTTCAATTCCTACCTGACTCTCTCCATTGAACAGGATTTAAAAAATGTCCAATGAAATGTTTTCTTGAATTTTAAAAGGCCTGTTAGCTGGTTTGCAAAAGTAGGATGAATGACTTCTTACAAATAAACAACATCCCCAAGATTAGGAAGCCTAAAAATTCTCATCAGTCATCTTCAGGGAGGCAATAAACTGCAGTATTTCATCAATTCTAAGACAACTTTATTGTAAGACACAGTATTATTTTATGTATCACTAAGAGAGGAAAAAACACTGCCAGTTTCACTAGAACCTGCCACCAATCAAAGAATGAACCCTATTTTCAGATGTAAATATGAAAAAAGTCCCTTTTGAAATCAATAAAATATGGTCACGCTCTGTAACTAAAAATCTCACACCTTATCCAAAACATTACTTAAAGTAGAGCCCTTCAAACTGCTTTGTTGAAGCCTAAGGATACATAGACGACTACACACACATTTTCAGTAGCACACCTTTAGTTTATTGACCTACGTAAAAAAATAATAGGTCTGAAAAAGTCAGAACAGTAAAAGAATATGCAAAAGGGTATTTCTGTTTCTAGAAGGCTATACAAATATGCAAAAAGGAATAAGTTATTTTTTTTTGCTTGTGGCTTTCTCCAAAATTTCCCCTCAAACTTCATTTCTAATGATACAAATGAGTAAGGACCAGTTTAACAAATCATTTTTATGTATATATTACATGCTTTGGAATATAGATAGAAAATGGTGTTCAAAAAAGTTGTTCAGAAACTTCTCTATTCACAATATGAACAAGAAACGTGTATAAAAGGGGAAGGGACAAGGAGCACCTTTCATGGAATTCTGAAGCAGTCAAGACGACAAAGACCAATCCGGAAGAAGGAAATCATTTGTTCTAAAATAACAAACAAGAAAACGAAACCATACAATAAACCATAGCTCACTAGTTCTTCCAAGGAAAGTATGAGGTAGTGTTAGCCTCATAATTCAATCCACTGCAGCTTACAGTCTTTTTTTAATGCTAGTTTTGTTTTTGTCACTTGGTGACTCACAACTACTTGTGGAATCCAGACAATTATGTTTAATTTTCTAATGTTCACCATTTTAAGGCACACAATTCATCTACAATGACGTGGCTTTGTTTTGTTGTTGTGGTTTGGGGCCCTTTTTGTACCACCTTAAGATACTTTTCCAAACTCGGGATTATGACGACTTTCCCCACTGACTCTACCATTTCAAATGAAACTAGCTAGAGAGTGACCAGCCTGAGTAGCAGCTCACCGTGCAAACAGTGGAGAAAGAAAGCAGGAGCTCAGAGATATGGTACCTTGGAAAAGCTCAAGCAGATTTGTCACTTATTTGGTGGGCTGCCTCATTTTCCCCAATCTGCCACCATAAAGTTCTATTACAGGATGCTACAGCAAGAAGTCTGTCTAGACCCATATTATGGTGCTTATGAAAAACATCACTCTTTATAATATCCTAAAAACATTTACACTCATTCAAAACTTCATGAAAATCTGACTTCTCTTCAAGTAATTTTCCAATACTGTCTAAATTGTCCGAGTTCACATAGAAACAGCATGCTATTCTTTGTCAGCTCACAAATTCAAACTTGGTGTTGGTGAGTCACGACATAGGAGCTTCTGGTTTTCCTTCTGTCATCATTCAGAATTGTGCTCTGAAATCTCCCATCCTTCTTTCCAAGGGGACACCCTCCCAGGATGCACTTTCACAGTGTGGATGTTTGCCTTTGATACTTTTCGTTCCCTTCAAAAGTGCTTGCTATTCAGATGAGGGCTTCAAACTGAGTCCTCTATTGGCGAGGGTTCCATGGGGGTATCAGACCTTGGTGTCAGGTTAGTGCCTGGAGTTTGAAAGGCACGTCTTCATCCAGGGCTCTTGGGGCTTAGTGTGTGGTTCGCTTCTAGGGGAATGCGAGTCTTCTCTGCAAGCGCAGATGTCCTTAGGTTTCTGAAGCCAACAGCCTCCCGGGAAGACGACTATGTTTTGCAAGGCACACCAGTGTGAGAACGCAGTGCTGGGTCCAGAGGTCCAACCGAGTTCAGACTAATGTTCCAGGCTTTGAATCTTCATGCCAAAAGAGCCTCTGCTCACTACTCTCCAGGCCGTCCTCCAACCGGCTTCCATCCGCACTGCTGTCCAGGTGCCCGGTCTCTGTGTATGGTCTATTAAAGGGAACCAGAGAAGTTACAACTTGTAGTCATTTTTGTTCCTACCATACAAAGACTACTCCATTCAAAGAAGTTAGCAGGAAACACTGTTAAGAAATTTTCCAAAATTTGAAATAAAGCAAAAGATAACTACATGTTCTTTCCACATCACACTGGCGCATTCATTGTCCAACAGGCCTATAAAGGGATTATTTAGTTCTCCAGGGAGCAGTACCTTTGTTTAACTTACATTTACCATTGAATAGGACCTAGATTGTATTAATTTATATGTAGTTTTTTGTTGGGAAGAAATACAAGAAACTTCTGTCTAGTAGAAAAGATCATGGGTTATAGTTTGATTGGTATCTAATACTCTTATTCCAGCATTCTTCCTTTTGCTGTCTTGAATACTCTTCAAACCAGCATAACCAATCTGCTAGTTGCCTAATAAATAAGTGAAGAAAGTCTTGAACACATGTTCATTTTAAAATTTGTTCAAGCAAGATAAACCATGTACAGGTACAAATTCCCCATGATGAATGTTATTATGTATATCTAAAATATACCATAAAAATTAAAAAAAATTAAAAAAAGAAAGTTTGAGCCCAGCCTGGGCAACTTAGCCACTCATCGAAAAAAAAAATTTTGTTCAATAGTTATATTTTATACTTTTCAAGACGTATATTTTGACAACTGTAAAAATACAGTTTACTTTAATTCTTTGAATTAAAGTAATGTATGTTTTTCTTGGGGACAAAGAAATATATTTAAAGGCAGCAGGGGCATCTAGGCACATGTTTTACATCCCAAGGGCTTATGGGTTAAGTATAATTTGGCAGTGACCCAGAAAATTGTGTGACATTTAAAAATGATAGGCCTTTAGAAATTTTATACAAATCATTCTGTTAAGCAAAACCGAATTGTTGTAATAGTAGGTTAAAATAGGTTAGTGAGTTAGTAGATTTCTGTTTTAAATTTCCAAGTCTTTTAGTGTGGGTGGTTAAAAAGTCTTTGGCAAAAGAGCTTGGGAAATGCATACTATGTAAACCCAGGTTTTTTTAGTGTTTTCATGTCACATAAAAGTCAGATTTCATAACTTCACATCATCAGTCAGAGCAAGCAAAACTCCTGCTATGCAAGAAGCAACGCGCACATTTCAGGGACTGTACTTACTACAGCTGGCTACATTTAGCAAAAGAGAATTTAAAACTGATCTCACTTCTGGAGAGACAATCATTCTCCGGGACAGAAGCCCTCGGTTTTGCCTAGTAATAGGTAGAGTTAGATAGACAGGGAAGGGGAAAGGGAATGGAAAACAGAAGTGAAAGAAAAAAAGTTACTTGAAAACAGTTTGCAGCAACACTAGAGCCAAGAATTTGACTCTATTACACACTCAGCAGCATAAAAGATTTCAACTTTTTTTTTAACTTTGGGAAATGTATGCCAATGCCAAAAGAATAATAAATCATACTGAGATGAATTGTATTTAGTGGTAAAAATTTGTAGCTTTCTGTAGTATTAGAAAATAACCTCTAAACCATACACATTGATTTATTTATTTAAAAAACACAATGACAATCTTCGTGGTTCAAAGGAAACAAAACCCAACTAAACCCCCTCCCCCAAAACAATGACACATTGCTAAGCATTCAGATCTTTGGCTAAATGGAAAAAGCTGGTTTTTCATCTGTATCTTGAACCTTACTTTGTCTCCTATTTTAAAAATCATGGTTTTATACAAATAATTTATATTTTAGAGCAAATTTCTAAAGCTTTTATGACAGTGATTATTCTAACATTTTCCTTGTTAATAAATTAAGGTAAATTGATCTGATTACAGCAATTAAACGAAATCCTAAAAAAGCAAATGTGTTTAAACAGGCATTTCTATATCTTTGTAGTTGGGTGGCTAAATCTCTCCTTAGACAAGAGCTGAAAGTATAATTTTCAGCTAAAGAGGTGTACATTTCAGCTACCTGGGGGCTAAAACAGGAGGATCATAAGTTTCAGGCCAGCCTGGGTAGCTTCAGTGAGAACCTCTCTCAAAATACAAAATAAAAATGGTCTGAAGATACAGCTCAGCGGTAGAACACTTGCCTAGCATGTGTGAGCACCTGGGTTTAATTCCAAATATTGAAAGGCAAACGAAAATGTACCTTTCAATATAACCCATTACTTCTACTTTTGGAACGTGTCCTAAGGAAATAATGTGGAATTCGGATAAATATTTTGCATAGAGACTTAATAGTGGCACTAATGAAAATTAAAAATAAAAAAAGGAAGACCTAAAAACCACCAATTGTTCAAAAACTGGTACACTTGTAAACAAAGTATGGCATACATAGCATATATGTATGTATATATGATGTCGAATTGTATTTATGAGACCACTATGATCAAGTTAAATATAGACACAGAAAAATGGGAGAAATATGCCAAATGTTAGGAAATACTATTTCTGGGAAGGTGGAACAGCAGCTAAATTATTATTTTGTTCCTGTACTATTTTCCAAAATGAGTTCATATATGCACACACACACACAACATGGATCTTTATGTCACTCCCAATTTCCTGTATATTATGGCTCTCTGACCTCAGTCTCACCTATCAGCCATCTTAGGCTGCCTGAAATCCATATGCAGACTTGGTAAAAAGAGTTTTTTCTTTAAAAATGCTTAGCACTTCTTGAGCTCAATGAAAGAAGTGTTAACGATATTAGAATTGTCTTGTGTACTGCGTCAATGGAAAGGAAAGTCAAACTGTATCATCATGAGAACAATTTGCAAATGTAGTATACAGAGTGACCAGAGCTGCACTGAAAAGGTCCAGTTCAAACTTGAGGCCAGTTGCTTTGGTCCTTGCTCCTAACTCACTTTCAAGCATTATTTACACAAAGTCCAAGCCATCTGACATCCTCTGAAGTATATTTTCATTAAAAGTCTATTTTGAGCACACCCTTTGTTGAGCCAAGACAATCGGCTGAATATTTCAAGCCAAGAAAAACTCTGACTGAATGTGGAGAAAAACAAGGCAAAGGGATTGTGTATCTCCAATTAGCTTGTGATCCTGCATGTCTTAATAAGCCGGTCCTTCCAATTCACCAGCGTAGACTGCTTTATACAGTAAAGTCTGTGAACATCTCCTCTGCTTGCAGAAATCTGATTTAAACTGCTCACAATGCTCTGCTTCTGGCATCACAAGTGTGGGTTATATTTTATAAGAAAGTAAGGGGCGAAGGAACGTCTTTTTTTTGCATAAAAGGTACTGAAAGACATATAATTAGGTTCATAAAAATTTTTAAAGATCTATTTTAACACACTATTCTTGTGTGTTTCCAAATGTTTACAAAGAACTACTTTTTAAAGAGGACAGCTGGCCGCGTCTGTTGCTTCTTAGTGCGCACAGGCTCATACACGAAAAGGCAGCAAATGGCTGATACCACGCTGCCCAACTGTCCACAAGGAACACTGGCAAGAACGGCCTTTCTGGAGCTGAGCTACTTTCCCTGCAAACTTCCAGAAAAGACTTAGACATTATTTAGCCCTGTCCTCACAGTGCAAAAACAGCCATAGAGAACATGTAAATGAATAAGGGTGGCTATTTTCCAATAAAACTTTATTTACCAAAGCAGGTAAATAAAGGTTTAACCTGTAGGTTCTAGTTTATCAACCCCTGAGCTAGATTATTTCATGTTCATAAAGCCAGTTGAGGGCCCTGAGTTCTATGGAATGCGACCAGGCTCCCGGCACATGAGTGCCGCTTCTCACCTGCTTGGAGAGGGCAAAGCACTGTAGACATTGCCATAGCAACTGGTGTAAGGAAAGTGGGCTGGAGTCTCATAGTCGGATAGCCCTACTGTTACTTGGGTCCTCCAGTTCCCAGAAGCATTTGTAGAAGACACTAGAAATAAAAACAAAAAGAGAGAAATCAGGTGAAATACTCAAAGAGAAAACCGTTCACGTCATTTTGATGTACATTACGAACTGTGCGCAGAGTAGAGAGTAAGAGCCCAGGTTTGGCTTTTTGTTTGTGGGCTGGTGCTGGGGATTGAACCCAAGTCTTGCCTGTGCTAAACTCTACTACTGGGCCACACCCGCCGTCGAGCCAGGACTTGGAATTCCAATTGGGAGACTTAATGGCCAAGTGGCCTTGGACAAATAGCTTCTTTTCTTTAAACCGCAGTGTTTTCATCTACGGAGTGAAGGTGACAATACAAATATATTTTATGTAAGTATGAGACTAAGATTAAATCATATAACTGTGAATAGTTTTAGCACTGTGCCTAACACAGAGTAAACACGTAAGAAATGATAACCATTAATATTATCAATAAAAGAAATAAGGTCAATTAAAAGACAAAGTTGTCAAAAATAATTTTAAAACTAAAAGTCCAGGAACAAAAGAAAAAAAAAATCTCATGTATTAAGAGGAATTATGCGCCCAGGCCACGGTAGCTTTAGGTATGAGGGAGATGATGAGTTTGAATTCGTCAGAGGCCTTTGAGGAAAGTGCCCCTTTGTTGACTTGTTGAGACTTGACTCTTCCTCAGCCAAAGGCAACTCGGTCCACTTACAAGATCAAGGCATATATATATTTTTTTCTTTTGTCTTCAACAAAGAGGGGTGGTGGGGATGGTGAGTGGTATCAGGAGGCACTCAGGTAGGAGAGACTCAGCTTCGGAGTCACAGAACAGGAACAAGACAAGGGCAGAATCTGGGTGCAAAGCCAGAAGAAGTCCTTGTTACTGGGCATTTGTTGTCCTCCCTAAAAACCACTCCTGCTCCACACCTGGGACATACAAGGCGGCCACAATGCCAAGACTCACAAAACCAGCACCATGATCCTTCCTGCTCCTGCTACTGACCTACTTCTCCTCTCTCACACCCACAAAGCACCTGCCATCACCAGAAGACAAACATACTTTAAGACTCATCTGCAGCCCTGGATGCCACATGGCTTTGACAGACAGATGCAGAACTCTCACTCTGAGCTTCCAAGAATGTTCCAGGAGTCTAAGTGGAGGCACTGAGGCTCGGTGGTTGTGATGTCAGGGCTGGGATGGAAGCCCCACTCCGTTACTCACTAGCTTTGGAGCTGGGGCCGGATCATTTAAACTCTAAACCAGATCTGCTGAGGCTGCAAAATAGGAACAGTGACAATGCTAACAGCAGCATCACCACATCGCAGAACTGCTGCCTACACCAAGTGCTGAGGGCGTCATGTGGCACAGGAAGCTGACAACATATCGGAGTAGTCATTACTACCACAACTGAGTCACCAAGAGAGCCTGGCTGAAAGGGACTACAAAAGCCCTGACTAATCTGGCAGATAATTAGAAATGTATCTCTCCAGGAAGAACACACCCCCCATCGCAGTGTATTTCTACTGCTACAAAATGGGGACAGGAATGAGGAAAATTCCAGAAGTGATTTCCGGAAGCCCTGATTCCATCCAACTCCTTCAGAAGTGGAGCTCTTGCTGAGTGTGGTGGCGCAGGCCTATGATCTCTGCATTCTGGAAGGCTGAGGCAGGAGCCCAACCTGGGCAACCCTGCAGTTTAAGTGAGACTCTCTCAAAATAAAAAAATACAAAAAGGGCTAGAGATGTAGCTCAGTCCAAAGGTCCTGGGTTCAATCCCCAGTACTGCACAAAAAGCAGCAGCAGCTGTAGGTTTGTGGGGCCAGGCCCTGGTGGGGTCAGCGAGCTCACAGCAGGTCTGAACCAGGAAGCGTCAGTTCTCACCAGTGCGCCAGACACTAAGCTAAGGTTCCTGAGGGACACCAGGTGACACAGGCGTGGCCCTGCCCGAGGCTCTGAGGACTGCCCACAACATCTCCACCCTCCTGTTTGCCTCTGTCCTTGCAGTGAGCTGCCCAGGCTTGGTCTGTGGTAGTTTTTCATGCAACATTCTGAATCCAGGAGGGAGAAAGGCTTTCTCTAGACCAGTGCCACAAATAACAAGAAATAACAGGAGCCCTTTCATGTGTTCAGTGTGGTCATACACAGAACAGCCCTAGCGGAAGTCCAAAGTCCTGTACAAACAAGAGAGAAGTTGAACCCAAATAGAAAGCTCCATGGAAATGCCTCTTGTCAACAAATTTATGAAATGTTTAAAGGTACAGTTCAGAATGACTGTTCTGCGATGGCTTGGGAATCCCCACGCTATGTCTTACTGAAGTGGCATGTTTAAGGGAGGGGGCAGGACTCCTGACCTCAGGTTTTTGTGCAGTGGGAGAATTCATTCATTTCTGAGAGTTTCAAAGCCTTGCTTGATTTGCACACATTCCTCTGCCTTGTGACAAGACCCTGAGCCCATGGAGGCCAAGACTGTTCCAACACTGAATCCTTAGCCAAGGGTGCCTGCTCATTCGCTGAATTTGTGAACCCCCAAGTGCACCCTTCTCAGCCTCCATTTTCTATTAAAGTACTGAGCACGGGTAGGGGTGTGTAGTGTATAGTCTGCAAATGTCAGTGGAGGTAGCAGTCCAAGTCAATAGAGACGGCGTAAGGGAATGACTGCTAATAAAATTATCTCCAAAAAAATCCTTACATCAGCCATAAAGTAAAATTTACATGAATACTGAATTAAAATACGCAATATACTTAGAACAGGGATTGATAAATGCCAATTCCCATCCAATGATGATGAGCCTTATGCAGGTTCCTGAGCTCTCAAAAGAGTCTTCACACTGAATCTTAGCGGTGACTGCAAAGGATTTACGTACAATTCTAATGTTCTCTGCTTACTCAAAGGGTTTAGTCGTTTAGAATATCAAACTCAATAACCTAAGCACATTTAAGAGATGTAGCTATCAACATAAGACCTAGAAGGATAAAGCAGGTGAAATCCTTAAAACAGAGCAGCATGCTCAGTGAATATCTGTTACACTTGAATTTACACCTTGCTTCATCCGACTCATGAGCTCTGTATTTTTGGAAAGAACTTTTCAGGCTGGCAATTCTTACTGTGGTCCAGCTAAATGGTGACCACTCTTCTGGCCTTGGGAATAGGTTTCATGATCCTGGAGAGGAGTGGACTGGGTGGGTGGTTGATTTAAATTAACTCCAGGTGTCATATGCTTTCACAACCATCTTACCTGAAGAGTAGGAGGATGCTCGGCTGCTTGGAGAACAGGGGACCTGCAACCCGGCAAACCCCAGGCATCTCTGGGATCCCCTGTCAGAGTCAGAGCTCGTCTGTGGGCTGTGCCCCTGATCCTTCTGCCCAGAAGCCCGCTGGTACCAGCCACGCAGGTGCTCTGCGACTAAGGCCTTGTGGATATTTTTGGTGATGTGCTCAGATTTCACGGCAGCCTTCCCAGGCAGCCGCAGAGTTGCATACGGGTTATGGGGCACGCGGTCCACCTCGTCTTCATGGAAGGATCTGCTATAGTCCCTTGAGCGGTCGTATCCATAGTGGGCTGAAGATCGGTAGGAAGGATTGACACTGTACTGTCCCTCAGTGTCATTCTCATAGACATAGCCACCAGTGTAATAAAGGTCACACTCTGCATATGGTGCATACCCAGAGATATAGTAATTACAAGAGGGTGGCTCCTGACTCTTTGAATAGACCCCATTCCTCACACTATCCTTCTGCGCCAGGTTAGGCATGCTTCCTGAATTGGAAGCAGTGACATTCTGCTTCCTTGATCTTCTCCGGCCCCTGGCACGCGTGTCCAGAGTCTGGGTGGTGTAATAGGGTCCAGTGGTGGCAGCAGGTGTCACACAGTAATACTCCGTGCTGGACTGGCTGGTGTAGGAAGACCCATCATCCAGGATCTCGGTGCTACTGCTTCTTTGGGATTTGGAGAGGGAAAAAAATGGCCTCTCATTGTCCATCTCGGAGAGCAGGTGGGACTGAGACTCGAGGCTCCCACTCCGCTGGCGGCAGTGCTGAGATGCAGATTCAGGTCTGCAAGAAGAGAAAGGCAATTGTGTACATCCATCCATCCATCTATCAAGACAATGTCTTGCTAAGTCACTAATATGCCAAGGCTGGGGTAGAACTTTTACTCTTCCTGTCCTAGCTTCCCATGGTGCTGGAATTATAGGCATGTGTCACCATGTCTGTTGGTTGGTGTGTATTTATTTTTTTTGAGAAGATCTTGCCACTTAGTCCAGGGTTGCCTTGAACTTGGTAAGTCCAGGCCGATGTCAAATTTGTAATCCTTCTGCCTCAGCCTCCCAAGTGCTGGACTCAGAGGCTGAGTCACCATGCCTGATTCAGGGCAAGATATCCAACCTCTCTGAATCTTGCCTTCCTCTTTGCAAAACAAGGTGAAAACAGTATGTATCTAATAACCACAATAGGCTTGTAATGGGGATTAAATAGCATAGTATGTTTAAACATTTAGCACAGCACTCAATAAACACATTAAAAGATTGGTGTTGTTATTCTCTTCTTCATCCTCACTGTTGAATAATGACTAGCAATATCTGGTTGGGGAAATTACTAACAATCCAATGTATACCTGGACAAATATACATTTTCTTCACTGATCTATTTTAAATTGTAGGTAAGAAAAATTCGTAAGAATAGACAAGGCCCTGCTACAAAAAAGTCACTTAAAATGATTAAAAAAAAAAATAAAGCAAGAGAACTGCTCAAGGCCGAAATCAAAGAAGTCAAAGCAGAGGGCAGGGAGCTCTTACTCCAAATGGCTGCTGCTGTAGGCATTGCGGGTGAGCACCGGTGTGGTGGGCATGCTTCGTCCGCCTTGGGGCCGCCTCTCCAGGGTTCTGTAAGGGCTGCTGTGTGTTGACAGCATTTCTCTGTGATGATTAAAAAACGGAATTCAAGAAACAGTAAGTCTCCCAATACCTCTGGCAACCTTGTCATTAGCCTATGAGAAACTTCCTGAAAGCTGACAGAAGAGGCATGTAAGGAGAAGGATGAAGAAGGGGTCTCCACAGGTCAGCATCCTGCTCAGTCCTAGATGAGTCTGAAGGGAAGTGCGTGGGATCTGACTCTCTGGGTCATAAATACACAGGAAAAAAATTAAAGACTTCTGTAACTTTTTTTTCAGGGCAGGGTGCTGGGGATCAAACTTAGGGCCTTGCACTTGCTAGGCAAGCACTCTACCACTGAGCTGAATCCCCAACCCCGAAAGACTTTTACAAAACAGTAAACTGAATAAAATACTGTAGGCTGAAAGCAGCTAGAGTAGGGGCCAGGAACTCATTTTTCTAAAAACAGTCTAAGAGTAAATACTTTGGGCTTTGAGGGTCAGATAGTTACTGTGGCTACTACTTACTCTGCTCCTGTCACTGCACAAGAGCAGCTGTAGATAACATGTAAGAGACTGTGAGTGGCCACCTTCTTATAATGCTATTCATGAATACCAAAATGTCAATTTCATGTAATTTTCACATGTCATCAATATTATGGCTATTGACTCCCTCTCCCCAACTATTTAAAACTAAAAAACCAGTCTTAGATCACAGAGCATACAAAAGCTGGTGGCAAGGTGGGTCTGGTTTCTGGACTGTTGTCTGCTGGTCTCTGGACTAGCAATAGCCTTAAATCCCTTTGTCCACTTTCCAGCACAGTGAGAACACATTTTAAGATTGATTTTTTAAAATCAAAAGTAACTGCTTAAGGGGCTGAGAGGGTAGCTCATTGGTAGAGCACATGCTTAGCAAACATGAGGCCCTGGGTTCCATCCCCAGCACAGCCTCTTATCCCCAAAGGGGTGGAAATAAAATTTTAGTTTCTATGAAGGTGAGTCAAATTTATTACAGAAAAGTTCAAAAATACAAATAAAAATTTAGATGTCCATAATCTGATACCTCAGATATAGCCTCAGATTCAAGACTAAATGTTTTCATATATTTTTGTAAGTGTATCTACTGACAAACATCTACACATTTTTTAACAATAAAAACTGAGATCTGTATGTACATTCCCTATCAATACTTTCTAAAAAATGTGTATCTAATGTTTCATATTGCTTAATATTTGTCTGTAGTGTCATTTTAATGATTACATATCATTCCACTGTATGGTTTTTAACCATAATTTAGTTAAGCATTTAGGTTATTTTCAATTTGTCACTAGCATGAACAATGCTGTGACAGGCATCCTGTAGGTGAGTAATCAAAGATTCCTATGACTGAAACTGCTGGATCAAAGAGCAAATCCATCTTAAGCTACTGGGCAGTGGGTATAATAATTTTTAAGATAATAGTTCCCATCTATAATTCTTCCTTTTGCTGAAACAGCTTTACTTTCCCTAATATAATAATCACACTCATCTGGTGCTCTCCAATGCGACTTCCTGTCACGATTGAAATGTTTCATTTCTGTGCTGCCCAGCATGATAGCCACGAGTCACACAGGGCTTCTGAGCACTTGATATGTGGCTAGCACAACCAGGGAACTGAATTTTAAACTGAATCAACTTTTAACTAGATGGAATAGCACAGTGCTAGTCCCTTGGGTTGCCACTGTTTCCTAAGTGCTAATTCATAAAGCAAGCCTGAAAATGTGACAAAGTTTTCATTGGTCTTTGCCAAATTAGAAATTCAACATAACATGATATATTTTCCTAAGTCAAAATTTATTTAATCTGAGCAATCTTCTTTTATTTTGAGGTTGATTTACTTGCCGAAATGCTACCTTGTTGCTTAAACTCCCAACCAGAGTTTTGGAATCTGCCTAGGTGTAAATGTTGACTCCTATATTTAGTAGATGATGAACCCAAATAAATTATTTGTGATCTTTGGTCCTCAATGTATTTGTAGTAATGGCAGCAGGAATAATCAGGGTTGTGGTGAGAAATAAATTTGTTAATAAACATAAAAACCCTCCAACAGCATCTGGTACATATAAAGGCTCAATAGATGTGAATTTCATTCCATTATTATTATTATGACTTTGACGCTGGTGAGGGTATTTGTGATGCTTAAATACCATTTATTTCAACGATTCATAGTACTATTGAACATTTCAACCAGGCAGAGTAAACTAGTCTCATCTTGTGTTCCGATTTAAAAAAAATCAGTATAGATCCATGCAGCCAAATTGTGAGGATCACACTTTTTTTTTTAAACCTGATCTCACTGTACAGATAATATTCAACTGAGTAAATAATTACCTGAGTAATTTGAGGGAAAAATGTGTTTTCTATTTTATATTCATTAATCTTTTTTTTTTTTCCGGTGTTGGGGATCAAACTCAGGGCCTTGTGCTTGCAAGGCAAGCACTCTAACCACTGAGCTGAATCCCCAGCCCTTGTTATCTATTTCATACACTAAAATGTCAATTTATTTGCAGGATCAGCAGTCAGTCCCATCACGTGGTTTGAGAAAGCAGTGCTTAATGATGGTTTCCTCAGAGCAAAGGCCATGAGACTGAATTCTGGACACTCCACCTCTTGAAGTTTGGATCCTGAATGTTCCTCAAAGGCCCACATGTTAAGAGGCAGGGTCTCCAAACTGGCACTACTGGCAAGAGGTGGAACCTTCAGGAGGTGGTCGGGCGGGAGGAGTCAGACCCCTGGGGTCATGCCCTGAAGGGGAGCCTGCGGTCCTCACCTCTTCCTTTCTCTTTCTCACTTCCCAGCCATCCATGCCCCTGTCATGATATTCAGCCTCGTCCTAGGCCCAAATGCAACAGAGCCAACCATGGACTAAAACTGTGAAAAATCTGTAACTGAGTCAAAATAAACATTTCTTCCTTATAAATTATTTTGGGTATTCTGGTATAGTAATGCAAAACTGGATAACACAATACCCAGATCCAGATGATAATAATGTCCCTATAACTTAATAAAAATCAAATAGACGTTAAAATCAAGGAAAGAGCTAAACACTTTTAAAAAGACAAAAAGACTCCTTAAAAACATTTCCATCTGCTGTCAACAACAAATCCCTAGGTTAGTTCCTACGCCTCAGTTTACAAAAGAACACCTTTTAGAAGAATAAAAACATGCCGCCATTGTGGAGGGAAAACTTCCCCCTGTGAAGCATTCACCATATTAAGATGATCTCACCTGGACTGCCTGGTGTCCCCAAACTGTTCGCTGATGGATGACTTTCGGAAATGGATTCGTTCAATACCGAGAGACCTCGGGGGAAGAATTCTTGGAGAATGGGGTACTGAACTTGGTCGCTGCCCAGCTGGAGTGAAGGCATCGTTGGCTAAAATAAGCAAATGAATGGATGGATAAACAGGTAAATAAATAAGTAAATTAATACCCTGCCAATATCTCAAAAAAGAAATTGGAGGATCTGACGAACATTGTGTTCTTCCAAAGGCAAAGTTTTCAGACACACTGAACTTTCCAGAAATGTTTTACATTTTATACACTAGATAACGATATGGTTGGAAGCAACTTTTGTCAATTTGATGGGAAGGAACTCACTCGGGTAAAATGGGTGACACTGTCTTTTTTTTTTTTTTTTTGGTACTGGGGATCAAACTCAGGCCCTTGTGCTTGAGAGGCGAGTACTCTAACTACTGAGCTAAATCCCCAGCCCTGATACCGTCTTTTAAAATGTTTATTAAAGAAAATGCCCAGAGTGCTAAAGGCCAAGAGCAAACAGGCAGATCATTTCTGTTCACCTGTGAAGTTCTCAGACTTGTGTGCTACAGGCTAATCCTCACACCAGAAGTGACGAAACTGATTTACACTCTGTCACTGCAGGCTTGTTAGGTTTACCACTGATACTTGCATTTGCAAAGAGCAATGGCAAGCAGACCAAGCATCAGGTCAAAGGAAGAATTCTGAAATGGAGGAATTTTATGCACCATAAAACTCAGGGGAAGATAAAGCCCTGGGGGGTGGGTGGAGAGTGGTGGCTTCCTGGAATTCTTCAAATTGCATCAGACAGTTCACCCACTCAGCTGAGTAAGCATCAAGGGTTACCAGGAAATACTGAGTCGCTTGATATGAAACCCATTCCAACACAAAATGGACCTACCTGTATGAATTGACAAAATGACATGTAACCTGGTTTACAAAATGTGACTTTCTTCTTAAGGAAAATAAACTCCCACCTCTCCTGAAAATAGCAATAGCCAAAGTCTATACAATAGTTTCCTGGTTTTGATATTGGACTCCAAATATGTAAAATATCACCATCAGGAAAAGTAAGGTGAAGGATTCTGTTATTCATACAGTTCTCTGTGAGTTTATAATTACTTTAAGAAAATTTTTGAAAAAGCCAGGCATGATGGCACATGCCTGTAACTCCCACGCTCTGGGAGGCTGAGACAAGAGGGTCACAAGTTCAAGCCCAGCCCCGGCAACTCAGCAAACTCTTGTCAAAAAAAAAAAAAAAAAAAAAAAAAAATTACAGGGTTTTAAATCCTTACTGAGAGACTTACTTATGCTGTGGTTTTCTGATTCCCTGAACTCATTCGATCTGGATGGTCCTATTCTTAACAGCAAGTTAATCTGAGCAGATGGTAACTATATATCTCCTCTCCCAGACATTTTGCATAAGTATAAGTCAGGTTGTTCTGCTTTTCCCAAAAGAAAAACAAATAGGCTGTACTTAAAAAAATTCTTAGTATTTTAGAATACTTAAAATGTTTAAAGCAAAAAAGAAGTTGCCACTTACGATCATCGTAGGTGGTGTCCGACAAAGAGCTACTCTCTGAGGGGATGATGTCTTCTGTGAACAAAAATAACTGCCTTTAGTAAAACCATCCATTTATATAATTAGAGTGAGTTCAATGAACCAATTTTCAATGGTATGCATTTTATTTTCATTTAGATAAATATAACTAATTACAGTACATTCCGAATAATAAACTGTTATAAAGATTGACTTATTTATCACTGACAACAGAAACATCTTATGTGTTACACATATTACAATGGATTGCAGTGGTCCCTCAGCATCTGTGGGAGATTGGTTCCAGTACTGGTCCAAGGATCTTCAAGTCCCTTATATAAAATAGCATGGTATTTGCACATTTCTGTATACTTTAAAGATTTCTAGATTACGTATAATATCCAGTACTATGTAAATGGGGTCTAACTAGTTGTTACACTTGGTTGTTTATGGAATAATGACCAAAAAAAAGTCTGATGAGACAAGTGTTTTTTTCCCTACAAATTTTTGACTTGAGGTTGGTTAAGTCTGCAGATGTAGAAGGTGAGGAAACCGAGGGCTGACTATATTCTTAAAATGGAAGAGATAGCCCAGGAGTTTTGGTTCTAAACTAGTTTTCAGTGTTTCCTCTACATTGAAAGAAAACTTTGCCCACAACCACCTGGAAGGAAAAACCATTCCTTTCTTGTCATAAACACGAAATGTTACATAAAACCAATTTGGACCCTCATTTGAGAATCAACTGTGAGTATAGTTTTGATCCCTCCCTAGAGAAAAGGGCCGGCACTTAATACAGCATACTCACTTTGTGGTGTCTGAGCCTTCCAGGGAGACCAGGCTTTCTCAAGAGTGGCACAACTGGCCCTTGGGAACACATAATTCTTTGTTCTAGGGAGCTGTCTTAATGTACTGTAGGATCAGTGGTAACGCCACCCTTAAATTTTACAACCCCAAATGTCTGCACAAGTTGTCAAATATTGGAGACAAACTGCCCCTAGTTCAGAACCACTGAAGAGGAAGACCTGGGTTTAAATATTGGTTTTAGCCAGGCACTATGGTATACACCTGAAGTCCCAGCTATCAGGAGGCTGAGGCAGAAAGTTTGCAAGTTCAAGTCTAGCTTGGGCAACTCAGTGACACTTTGCCTCAAAATAAATAATAAAAAGGGCCAAAAATGTAGCTCGGTGGTAAAGTACTTGCCTAGCATATGCAAGGTCCTGGATGTGATCCCCACTGCTGCAGAAAAGGGCAGGAAAAAACCTTGTTTTTGCCATTTATTGGCTGTGAGACGGGGTAAATGACTCTACCTCTCTCTCTAAGCATCACTTGGCTCAGCTCTAAAATGGGGATAACAATAGTACCGATCAGGGAGCGCTAAGGTGAATCACTACATGAAATAATGACGTGAAGAGCTTGGCCCAGGGGCTGGCACATGACAAATGCTCAATAAATATTACCTACACCTTCACTTTTGTGACCAATACTTACTGTTCTGGTTAGAAATGACAACCATAATGTCTGAGTATTACTGGTGCCCGTTGAATATTAAATACTGTATTTAGTAAAAAGAAATGTCTCAGATGCATTGATATGTTTTCACAAATCATTCTGTACTCAGTGTTAAGGGTTTTGGCCAAAGGCTCTAGGCAAACATGACACCCAAATGTAAGCTTCACAGCCATTATGAAGGGACTCTCTCCATCCAGCCTCAAATGCTAATCTCTCTCAGGGCCGGGAGGACCATCTCTTCAGACACACAGTGGAGGCTGAAGGCGAGGTGCCAGTGTAGTCAGCTGTTGGGCACCCTTTAAGAGAATCTATCCAATATCTGCTCACACACTGGCACCATCTGCTACCCAAATGTCAGTCACTGAAAAGGAGAACATAGAATCTCGCACAGTTTGAGGATGAATGAGCTGTAACAAATGGCCACGAACATTAAGTGCACTGTTAATCACTCATCTCCGTGGGCCGAGAATGTAACCACTGCCAGGACCAGCCAGGGTGCACATTCACAGTCAAAGTCCCCCAAAATTCTCCAGCTGTAGTTGACTTACACTTGTGTGCCAATGTCTACATTCATTTCCCAAAAGCAGTACCTTTGAATTATAGACCATATGCCCTAAACCTGAGTATATTCTAAACCTGGTGACCGTATTTCAGCAAATCTAAGATGTGTAATTATTTTATGTTGCAGTAAAAAAAGTACTGCCAACTACAACTGTAACACAGTATAAGAATTATCTCGATTTTGCAAATGTTAAAATGAGAAAGAAAAAATAAAGTCTTGGAATCAAAGAAATACAACCATATTTTAATCAATGATGAAGGCTAAAATCCACACCATTATACAGGTAAGGCAAACTACACTTCAATTCCCCCTAAATGCGATTTCTCGGATTCCTTTTTTCTGAATATAAAAATTATATATAGTTATAGGATATTGAGAATCTGGAAAATATAGAGGGCTATTAGTAGGAAACTAAGTTACATAAATTCCACAGCTATTAGTATTTTGGAATATTTCTCAAAGTTGGTTCACACCGTGGGTACAATGCTGTATTTTGCCTTTCTGCAGTCCATGTTATATCATTATCATTTATCTGTATCTTTAAAAAGCCTCGTTAAATGATAGTAATTGCAAGAGCTTGTCCCTAATCACACAGAAGGAAAAGTCCTTAGTCTTCTTCATCTATGTAGGGATAAACCCATATGGAAAATGCCTGGTCTGCCACATTAGAAACCTTCACCAACTACTGGAGCAGGCCCAGCTCGCTCAACATGCAGTGTTGTCAAAAGTGCTTTTGGCAGTGATTCAGCCCAATTAAAGGTGAATCTATCTTATTATGAACCATTATTGCTGTGAAAGTGCTTCCATTCTGAAAATTAAAGTCATCCCATAGTATAGTATTACAATTGTGAAACTGATAATTGAGTTTACATACTCACAAGACTGAAATTCCAAACCATTACTACCCTAAGAAACTTACTTTTCATCCTTCTCTTTCTTCTGTCTTTCACCGACTAAGGAGGCTTAGTCCACGCCATCATCAAGAGTACTGGCAATGGGACTCAAAAATACCTTAACTTTTTACTAACCTGGTAAAATACCTGTTGCTTTCTGGCTGGGTTTCTTTCCACATCGAATTCGGTACTCGTTTATTGCATTTTCAATCTCCTGGAGCTTTTTTACTGCATCCATGTAATCTTGCTTTCGTTTTTTCTTCACTGTTTTGCAAAGGTCTGGCTCACTGGCAAGTTTCTTTGCAGCTTCAACCAGCTTTTGCTGTATCAGAAAATTGCTCTCCAGTTCTTGTAAAGCCGGATCCTGCATTTAGACAATGACACTGCTTTGCCTTTACGGACATAGGTACAGTCACTCTCTCAGGTATTGGATACCAAAACTTCTTGTGTATTCTTGAATCAGACGTTCTTTGAGAATAAAGTCTTTGCAGGTTCTAATGCAGAGACATCCTCAAACACTTTTCAAGAAGACAAGATACCGCTTGCCCATCTTTTTTTAGGGAGGTTGCTGAGGATCGAACTCAGGGCCTCGTGCTTGCTCGGAAAGCACTCTACCACTTGAACTAAATCTCTAACACTCTCCTCTCTTTGCCCATTTTAGCTTGAACGTCTCATTAGCCCAGTTTCCTCCCTTCTTAAAACAGGAAATGATCTTTCATTCCTGCGGTTGGCTGGCTGCAGATCAGTTTTCAAGGAGAGATTCTTAAGACTCACAGGTACAGATCAGTATATTGACAAGCACTGTATTAGAGAGATAAATTTGGGTTTGATTCTCTTTCTACTGGTTCCTGGTCACATGACTGTGAATATACTACTTAATTTTTTAATGCTGCAGTTTTTTTCATTTGTAAAAGGAAGTTAGCACCTACCTTGTAACAGGTACTGAAGATGACATGAGATTCCATACGTGCAGTGTTTAGCGCACAGCTAGGTACACAGGTGAGCACTCAATAAACAACAAAGCTCACTCAGTTACCAGCAGACACGGCTATTGTTTTCTAATGCCAAGATAACATTTCTAAAGAACCATGTGTAGGGTCACACTGGGTGATAACATGTAAATGAAAAAGTACACGCTCTATTGGCTGTCAAAATTTTAAACTAAATTACACTAGATGGTGCACATCTATTATCGTATTTAATACTCATCACGTCCCTTGTACAGAAGTTACATTCTTATTCCCACTTTTAAGATGCAGAAATGAGACTTTAGGGAAATTAAGCCATTTGCAAAAGGTTACTGAGTTCTAAGTAAAGGATTAGGCTGATGTTCTTAAGTCTTCTAATACGATTTCTCAGTTTATAAACATTTAGGGTTCTTTCACTGCTCTCTGTGATGTGGGGAGTAAAATTTGCATCTTGTGGTTCACAGAAAGGCTTACAGCTAGTGTTCGTACCTCTTCACTTGGAAGCAAGTTGTCGTCTAATTTGAATGCGGTCCCCACGCGCCTCCGGACCTGAGGAGGCTTCTCACCGGCATCCAGCGGATACTCCTTTGGCATTTTGCCAGTGAGCTCCTGTAAAACAGGGCAGGGCGGGCACTCATAAAGGATATAGGCCGCAGCAGCCCTGCATGAGCCCAAGAATCCCACCAGCAAGACACTCACAGCCTCACGCAAACAGATCTTCTTCAGCTCTTCCACCTTCTTTAGGAGTTTTTCTTGCAGCACTTTCTCCTTCTTCTTGAGCTCCAGGATCTTCTCTCGCTTTTGCTCTTCACTGACTTCTGAGTCTTGAGACCCTGCGTGGGGAAAGGGTGGGAGGGTTACACAAAGCATGTTTCCTTCCTTTCAGAAGGACAAAGGACCTGAAGCCAAACCTGCTATTAAATGCTAGTTTACTTCTTTTTCTCCTTGTTCCTGAAATAATAAAAGGAAACTGGAGAACATTTTCTCATGCTTCTGGGCATCAAATAGAGGCTGGTAAGAAAATGAGCCTTCCTTGTACACTTTGGCTTGGCCATGTGGGAAGCAAGGATAAAATGCTTCACCCAAGGAAAAATGCCCTTTTTGTAAGCAGGAGGGAAAGTAAGATGTTCCCTGAGATACTTGATTCAAACATTCCTTGAGCAGGTAAGCAAGCAAAGCAAAGGTTTGTTCTACGTGAACGGAGCTCGTGCTTCAGCTTTACAGAGCAACAGTGAGATTTAGATGGGACATTATATCTACTCAGTGATCAAAGAATCCTGAATTTCTATCTAGAAGGGCCGAGGGGCAGCAGTTACATTTTGAGGGTGAGTCTTGGAATCGTGTTTGGATGGCATTCCATATCACATGGATAATTAGTTAGTTAGGTCAATGAAAAGCTCCTCGAAGAAGAGGGTGACAAGATTTAAGGGGAGAAAATTTCCTTCCAAATTACCCCTGCCTTTGCATCTAATGTTGCTTATACGGCCTGACTATTTACAATTTAACTTTCTTTATATTCTTTAATATTGTATACAAAACTGTTGCACACAGTAGATTCTGATACACTTTTTTATTCCCCAAATAATGACTTAAAATATAAATTTAAAATGGCTTACGACAAAAAAAAAAATACGGCTTGCACTTTCTCTAATGCTATGATGTTACCTGAGGATATTAAGCTGCCATTGCTGGCCATGATAAACTGACTTTTGGCCTCCAGCGTCACCAGTTTGGACACCCTTTGGGTTCCTGTCTCTGTCAGGTCCATTGCAATATCGTCTAAACTCCTGGCTGAAGGAATTTTTGCCTATGATATAAACAACACTGAAATGTAATCAATGCAATTAAACACATGTCACATTAATGAAATGATTAATATTGGGCTGATACTCCAGAAAAAAACCCATGAGACTTAAACTTTATATTTACGATGCTTTCATAATTACACAAAATCTCATGGCATGATTCAGTCACTAACTTTAAAATGTACACACATATGCATGCCAGTCTTAGAACTTTTAAATATATAATATATACGGCCTATCTTTTAAATGTATGAAAAAGTTTTACTTTTTCAGTTGGTAGTAAAGTTCAGAAAAAAAAACCTCAAAGAACAAATATCCATGTACTTGCACGTTTTCTAAAAAAAGCTTATCTTCTGAAATAAAGCAAAAGAAGGACCAGAGTTTGTCAGGATAGAAATGCTTCCAGTGACTTACTTTGCTTTGCTTCCGGTCCAGGTAAAACTGGTGCTGGCTAATGGCCATCACCCAGATGGACTTAATGAGAGAAGAGTTTGCATACCAGGTTTGCACGAAGAGGCCACTTTGCCCAAAGGTTCTTCTAGACACTGAAATTCTGAAAGATTATGAGAAACACTCGAATTACTCACCTCTTGCCCAGCCGCACACAAAATGTACCCATGAGCAATGTGGTAACAAAGCACCTTCTTCCTGTCTTTCTGTTGTACACACTTAGGCTGATGGGGGCTGAGTTTCCGATTTTTATTCTTTTATGATGGAACAAATTAGACCTACGCAATCTCTTTTTGTAAAAACTAGCACATTAAAAAACACTGCACATGCACTCAAAAGCAGATAAGGAATTAGTCAAAGGAAGAGCTGTACAGAAATATTTATTAGTTAGACACCATAAAGGTGTGAGACCACCTTAAGCGGCAGAGAATAAAGGTGATATTTTTAAATGGAGCGACCCCTGTGGGCTGAGGACCTGCCTCAAGGTAAAGAAAGCATACGGATGTAGGTAGATATGGCCCAACTGCCATTATCAAGGATGAACACAATGACAGTGGTTGAAAAGACACAAACCCACAACTGGTCCAGAGGGCTACTTTTGCTCCAGAGAAAAAGAGGAAAGAAGATGGGGAATAAGCAAGAAAAAGCAAGAGTGTGTGGGAGAGGGAGGGAGAGAGGGACAGAGAGGAAGGAGAAGGCTGAGGGACGGAAGAAGATACTGCAGTGTGTATGCGCGCGTGTGCGTGTGTGTGTGCACATGTGTGTGTGTGTGTGTGTGTGTGTGTGTGTGTGTGTAGGAGAGGGCGGGGGTACTGATGTTCTTTGTAAGAATCTAACTTATCTACTTGGGTTATCTTTTGTCACAGCTGTTTCCTCCCACCCTTCTGACCTCTGAACAACCATAAATGTCATCTGGGGACAGAAAAGTAACGCTGGGGACTGATTAAGTTCTTTTAAGAGCTTGAAGAACCTACACATCCTGACCTGGGAGTCGTGTTGATAACTTGGCATTTTTTTTTTCTTCTCTTTTCTTTTTAAATGACCAGGAATACCAAAATTAAAAGTTCGAGACCAGTCTGGGCAACTTAGACTCTGTCTCAAAAAGGGGTGGGGTGGGGATGTTGCTCAGTGTGAAGGCCCTGGGTTCAATCCCCAGTATCAGGAAAAGGGAAAGAAAGAAGGTAAGAAAAAAAAAGAAAGGAAAAAAAAAAACCAAAAAAGAGTGAAGGATCTGAATAGATACATCTCTGAAGAAGTTATAGCAATGGTCAATAAGCCCCTGAAAAGAGGCTTGGGTTGTCATATAGTCTTGAGGGAAATGCAGATCAAAAAACCTGGAGCAAACCACTTCACACCACTAGGATGGTTGTAAAATATGCAGGAACACATACATACACACACACACACACACACACACACACTAAAAATAGCGAGTGTTAGTGAGGATGAGGAGAACCACACACCTTGCTGTTGGAAATACAAAGTCACCTAGTGCTTTGGAAAAGTCTGACGGTTCCCTTAAAAGTTAAAGTCTGAGCTACAGTTCAGCTCTGAAATTCCACTCCTAGGTATGGTACAGACCCAAGAGACACGAAAGCACATATTCACACAAAAACCCATATACAAATGTTCATAACAGCATTATTCATACAGTGACTGGGATTGTGTAAAAATCTCTGATCCTTACCTTCGCGGATCGTGAACCTCAACAGCAAATTTCTTCTCACGAAAATATAAGTTCTCCAGCTGCTTCCACTGGAATAACTAAAATGTTAAAGAAATAAGAAAAACCACATAGCTTTAATGACTCTTATTTCTACTAAGCCTATAAATCAGCTTAATCAAATGATTTTAAATTCCCATGAAGGGACACTGATAAGTTTAAGCATAAAACATGATTCATCTTTTTACAAATCAACTGTAACCTGAAACCATTTTATTCCTTCTTTAACAACTAAACTTCACCAATAAATCTTCCTTGAACAATAAAACCAAGCAGCTATAAGGGAACACACATACAATTTTTCCTCTGACTCAACTGTATAATAAGGAAATCTGCATAGATTCCAGTAAGCATAAGCACTCAGCTCAAAGATGTTGATTTCATATTTAAATGGAAAGATACTCAAAGGGATGTTTCAGTAAGACCAGAGATTAAATTTCAAACCAATGCAAAGTGAAAGTAAAAGAAAACCCCCACGCAGAGGTAAATATCTGAGACAGCGGTTTCTCACCTAGCAAAGTTCCTCTCAACATCACAGAAGTCAAGCACCAGGAATTGGGGGGGGGCGGTGGTGGTGTGGGGGGTGAACACTGTGCTGCCCTCTTGGTTTCCAGCTAAAACTTCCTGTTCAAGTAAAGACATCCCGACCTCTGTATTCCCACTGCGGATATTCTGGTGCTGGACTCAGTGTGGACTGTCACTTGGTTGGAAGAAACGAACTTGACCAGAAACGTGCATTTGAAAGGCAAATTGTTTGGTAAAAAGAAGCGCATTCACAGAATGATGCCTTGCTGTATTTTCGGGGCTCGTTTCCACATCCTTGTATTAGGACCCTGCACTAGCCTGAGCTTTATGAAGCTCTCAGACTTTACAGTTAGTGTCTCTTCTGAGTCCCCAGTCTTGACGATTAGGGAAATACACACCAGCACAGCAAGTTCATTCCATTATTAAGTCTCTGGCCGGATTTTTAAATTACGTTCAAAGGATCTTAAAAGGACATTTTAAAATTGTCAAAATAATAAGAACTTTTCTGCAATGCACAATCAGCAAAAGCATTTCCTGGAGGACGGGAACCAGGACTTCTCACAGACACGAAAACCTCATGGAAAGGAAGTGGGTAAGGTGAAGGCTCCTGTGCAGACAGACACAGCCAGGGGACTGAAGAGCTCAGACCGGACCTTTGATGCCCCAGGGCCCCAAACTGAGTGAAACAAATCAGCACACCAAGAACACAGCCCTCCGTGGTCTGAGTACGCAGGCGTCTGAACTGTAACACTCATCCGGTTCCAAGAGGAATTAATGAAAGTATAAAGCTACATACCGATTTCCTACACTGTCTGTAGACTTGAGGCTTTCATTTCTTTAAATCCAGAAGTTCCAAACATGGGACAGAGATGGGAGGTGAGAATCTCGGTTCTTTCTACCTCTCCCCCGTCCCGGATAGCAGCTCCGGTATGCTCTGAACCGAGTTTCATAAGACACTTAGGTGTAACTCAATTTCACAAACTGAGCCTCCCACGGCTGATACGCCACTGACATCAGCAACTCTGGCAGTGACACCTCCCAGGTTTACTCCTTCCTTTCCTCCGGAAAAAGCAAAGTTCTTGCTGATAGATTTCCCCAGAAGAGAGACTTTCCTAAAGGGGGAAGGTAGAGTCCCACCCACTATCCTTCCAGGGAAGTAAGTTACTTTGAATCCAGGCACGAATTTCACCGGAGGCTGTTTTAGGGAAACCTTTTTACCCAGGTCTACTCACGGGTACAGGAACAGGTTTCACAGGAAGAGTCAGAATGCAGCTCAGCTGTGTTTTCCTTTGCGGCCATTCCCACACATAAAAACCAGGGCTCCACTTGAAACCCGATCCCTGAAAGCCGCCACCTCCCCCTCTTATCACTTACAAATAGGAAATACTAGTACTTTGGCTCCATTCCACATGCCCTGGCGCTGGGAGAAACCAGGCTCCCGCAGGCAAGGACCCCACTCAAAAGGTGAAGAGTTTTGACTTATTTAGAGAATTTGGAATAATCAGACGGCACCTGGACTTGCAAAAGAAGTTACAGGGTTTTTTAGGTCTCAAAGACAGTCACTTGTTTCCCCACCCGAAATCTTAAAAGTTTATGCAAAATGTGATTTCAGGTTTGTGCCTTTATAAGACGGGACTGGAATAAGTCACACTGTATTCCTACACTGGTTATCTCTGGGGAGGATGACAAAATGTATGAGAAGCGGGACAGAATGTGTCAGCGTCATCAGGAATATCTTTTTTTATTAATAAAAATAAGATGAGGTAAACATGACGAAGTAGTAGTAACTGTCAGTTTCACAGTGGTTTTGTACATAGTACCATATTTGTGGAACTTGTCTGTACTTATCCCTCAAAATTAATGAAAGTTTATATAAAATAAACACGTTAGTCTATTTCATGTAAGGGTGAGATTCCCCACCTCAACAATTTGGGAGGGGCCTTTAACATTTCATATGATTATCATTCTGATGTAATATGTCTGTGTGTGTGCGTGTGCGTGTGTGTTTCTAGGGATTGAATACAGGGGCTTCACAATGAGTATGTCTCCTGCCCTTTCTAATTTTTTTTACTTTGACACAGGGTCTCACTAAAGTGCCCAGGCTGGGCTGGAACTTGTGATCCTCCTACGTTAGCCTCCTGGAGTGCTGGGATTGTGATTCTGATTTACGTTTGCACTTGCTACAAAAATCCCTCTAATTGTAGCAGCACTTGATCTAGCTGGATAAAATTCTGAAATCGGCAATGAAGCAGAGGTAAAGTCAACTGTCTTTAAAAGATCCCCAGTGTGAATGCAAAAAGCACATGAAGAACATTCCCTTCCTTCTGACAGTGCTCAATTTAAAGAATAAATCAGAGGTCCCCTCAGGTCAAAATCATGTGGAGATTTTAGACAAATGCAAACAGAAAGAAAACCAGTTAAAGAAATAGCCACCAGGAAACCTGACTGGTGACACTTCTGTGTTAGAGAAATAGCCTATCATATACTGAATACTCTAGTCACTGGAGAGATAAAGCTGCAATGAAAACATTCTGCATTTGAGGAAAGAGATAAAGGGCAAAGGAAAACAGAAGGAAGCAAGTAAAGTACACTTCACAATTTCTGTCATTTAGAGAAAAGTTGGATAGAATAGGAATATTATAGGGGGTGGTGTGGACTAGAATATTTTACATATGTGCGTATATACAAACACTTGTAATTTTCCTACTAAAACAACAACAACAAAATTTGTCCAAGCCAAAATTCCTAGTTTTTTTTGTGTGTGTTTGTTTCTGATGAGGATTCAACCCAGATGGCACTGAACTACATCCCTGGCCCCTTTTTATTCTGAGACAGGACCTCAAAAATTGTCCAGGCTGTCCTCAAACTTAGTGATCCTCCTGCCTTGGGCTCCCAAACAGCCAAAATTCTCTCTTAAAAATGGGGGGGGGGAGATTATTCACTTTGCAACAAAACGTCTGAAACAGAAAAGTTTTCTCAAATGATCAGTACAGAAGCATAATAATAATAATAATTTTTGTGGTATTCCTTAGAAGGTACGAGTTTGAAAATTTGTTGCTGGTAGTGACAAAGGGGAACACTTGTAAGGTGAAAATGTGTATGATCTTCCAGAATTTTTTCTCCTCTACATCCATCTAGAATGATTAGTTGTACCCTCTGGTATGAGAAGGAAAGAAGTGGATAGCAATAGATAGGAATCTGGGATTACTTTGATAAGGCAAAAGTAAATAGACAAAACAGAAAAAGAAAAGCAATATAAATAATATTAACAAAGAGATAATCAAGAAATTACAATAGAAAGTGAACTTATTTTAAGGGTATTAATCATCCTACCTTAAAATAATAAAGAGTCAAACATTTGAAACTGACAAAAACAAGGCGGCATCAAACTCTATTTTGAAAGTGACCTTACACAAAATACTGTAATTAGAAGAAATTTTCTTCATCCTTAGATGTAAAACCAACTGATGTTTTAGGCTAATTTGCCACACATTATTATACTTTATTAAATGAAATGAATGTGCTGAGTATTTAAGCCATTTCATTGATACTATCAACTCACTTCTTTTGACTTAACAACTAGAAAAAAAATCACCTCTGCCATCCCCACTCTATTACTACAACAGTTCCTGAATATTTAAGGCTACTGTCAAACCTAAGGGAATAAAAAAAGAGACTACACTGAAACACCAGAGAACTTTTAGGAAACAGGGTAACATGTACATCAGCAGCTTTCAGAATTGTTCCTTTTCAATCAACAGACAATTTTTTTAGCACCTTCCACAGTGAAGTCCTGTTCTTACTGCTGAATAACAAACGGGTCTCCTTCCTGCTGGGGCCCCACGTGACCCAGCGGAACCACATCAGATTGCCCAGGTTTGCACCTAATTTCATACTTGTAGCTGTGTTGTTTGACAAGTTGTTTAAATTTCCCGAGCTCCATTTTCCTGTCTGTAAAATGGGCCAAGAAGATCCGCCTCAGAGGTTGTCAGACAGATTCAGCAGATTCTGTTTGTAAAGCACTTGGCCCACTTCCTGGCTCAAAACACACTCTAGCTAAATGCTAAAGCTGGTTGTGTTTGGGATGAAGGACTCTCCATCCATATCTCTCACTTTATCAATCGGAGGACAGCCACTTGAGAGCAGAAACAGAACTCAAAACAGGACCTCAGGTCTGTCTCCCACTGATGAGAAGCAGCCGAGCCACTCGCTTTCCAATTCCAGGAGTTTCGGGCTCTGCAGCAGCCCAGGGCTGTATTTGTGGATTTCATCGGTGGTTTCCTGATATGCCCTGTAGGTAGGAAATCTGTTCCCTGTCCCGTACCTTGGAGGTCACGGATGAGGAGGGAGGGGCGAGGCACAGGCATGCCCCACAGGCCCACACAGGTGGCAAGTGCCCTCTCGCCTGAGAGCTCAGCCTAAAGAAACGCGTCCCAGCAGGTACACAAATGCTGAACAGTGTGCCCCTGCCACAGGCACAGAGGACTGCCTCGGGCCTGGGGAGACCTCCTCCTGTCGGGGCACCTCTGTGGGGCCTGAAAGACCCAGGGAAACCTCCCACAGAGGAACAAGCTGCTTTTAAATCCCAGCACACTGACAGTAAGTGTTACCCACAGTGGGACACTACCCGAGGATAGGGGAGATGTCACCAAGCCTGGGCTAGGAAAGACGTCACAGAGGCTTGGCTTTTTAATTGCACTTGTGTTATTGGTTAATCATTTAACTGTGAATTCACCTGGAAATGACTAAATTTGGAACAGTCACGGTCACAGCCCACTAAACAATGACTCACCAGGGTGATCCCCTGCTATTACCCGAAGTAAAACAACATTGCATATTATTGATTTTTTCTTTTCTCATTTAGAAAGGTTCCACTTGATGACTATATTATTAGTATTTTCTGGAATACCACACAAATAAAACTTCGCAGGATGAGGGGTTTTTATAAAGCCCAGCTGGCCTATCTTCTTTCCAGCGAGCCATCCTGTCTATCAGGTGTTGTGTGACTGAGTCAAGGTCTCTTCCCTCGAGGAGGGTGCACGCAGGCAGATGGGTCAGTCATTCAGCTCCACACGGTGCACAGTGACAGTGCCGGCGGAGATAAACGAGCTCAGATGCTCACCATGGCAGTGCCACGATGTCTCATGCATTGTTATCGCCTTGAGTTTTTCCAGCGGCCAGAAGCACAAACACTACATGTAGTCCCATTCTGCAGATGAGAAATCTGAGGCACAATGAGATTTAAGTAAACCAACTGAGGTTGCACAGCCAAAGAGGGGCTGATCTGGGATTTACACATCGTCTCAGCCATGCTCCAAAAACCCACAGCACACCACTCTCCCTTCCTCACTTGGGGAGACTTCTGTAAGGGGGTTTGTTATAGTTTTTAAAAAAGAGAAGAAAGAAGGGAAAAATGAAGTTGGGTGTGATAGTGCACACCTATAATCTCACACCCTGAGAGGCTGAGGCAAGAGGACTGCAAGTTCCAACCCAGCCCGGGCGATTTAGTGACTTAGAGATACTCTGTCTCAAAATGTTTTAAAAAGGCTGGAACGGGGCTGGGATTTAGCTTAGTGGTTAGAGTGTTTGCCTCATAAGCACAAGGCCCTGAGTTCGATCCCTGGCACCAAAAAACCCCCAAAAAACAAAAAAACGAAAAAGAGGCTGGGGATATAGCTCAGTGTGAAGGCCCTGGGTTCAATTCCTAATACCACCACAAGCACCACCACCACAAAAACAAAAACAAACCCAAAAAACCACACTATCTCAGAAAAAAAAGCAAGCAGGAATTAAGGCAGCCTTTTGTGGGCTAGGACTTTGAGTCCCTGCAATTTTACTTAGACTTGTGGTTCTTACTTCATGGTGATTGTGCACCACTCCCAGCTCTCCCAACCCCACGCCTTGGACATGTGGGGACGTCTAGACACTGCAGGGGAGGGGCAGCTAGCACATGGCGGCAATGTTGCTGGATACCCTACAGCGTGCAGGACAGCCCCCACAGGGAAATGTGACCACTGCCAGCAAGGAGAAGCTCTGGCTAAGAGGACGACATGTGGCACTGGATTTATGCTCTGGCAGCTGGAATGTGTGAATGAAGGTGCTACAAAGTTTTGCTCTAAAATCATGAATTTTGGAATTCTATTTCTTTGGACTAGGTCAGGCCTTCAGGAACAACTGGTTGTTCACACTGCTCCCTAAGGGCAAACAAAGGGACTCCCAACAACTTGTCTGCTACAAGAGGCCCTGCTAACAGTGTCAGCTGTGGTGAACTAAAATGTCCAAATGGTACATACTCAGGGAATGAAAATTATTTTTTAGATGTCATCTCATATCCTTATACACATAAAACATCACATCTTAAATGCAAAGAGTAAAACATGTTGAGTATTTGCCAAAAAAAAAATTAGATAAAATTTTGAGTGCTAGGAAATGTGTACTATAAAACTCTGAAAGCAGGCAAGTGTAGTAGTGTATGCCTCTACAGAGACTCCCCTCGGTTAACGACGGGTTCCGTTCCCAAAACTAGTTCGTTAAATGATTTGGTCGCTAAATGAGGAATTGTACATAGTATGTACATTACAACATTCGGCACAAAGAAACAGTCAGAGGAAACTCCAACTTGATGACTTTGCTTTTGTTTGCATAGCTCTTACATGTAGTACTGTATAATGAAACATAAAACTACAGTACTGTACAGTACAATCAGCAAAAATTATAATACTGCAAAAACAAGGTGTAGTGTAAAAAAAAAAAAAGGACATTGCAACTCTATAAACAAGATGTGCAGAATTCTACAGGGGAAAAAAAAGGGTCCCAGTCCGAGAGACAGGGTTTAAGTCCAAATAGTAGTTGAAGAGGGCAGGTTGCTAAACGAGGAATATCTGAGGCAGAAGGATCATTTGAGCCTACCTGGGCAATTTAGCAAGACCTGGTCTCAAACCAAGAGAGCACATAGCTTAGCGTAAAGGTCCTAGGTTCAACCAACACCAAAACCAAACAAAAAACAAACTGACCTCTAAAAGAATGTCACTGCACCCTGGTTTCCTGTGGCCAAATCTCCACCCTCCCAGGGCTGAGCTCTGCACCTGCCGTTAGTTCCTGCATCAGAGCGCTCACCGTGTGTGACACCACCACGGCTGACGTGAGGCTCTCAGAAACTGCAGGGCGTCTTGGAACTTGCAGCTGGTGTCTGTTCTTAAGGCTCAGTATCTACTTTGCTTAGTAAATCTTTTCAGTAAAACCACTGATTTTGCATATATTCTTTCTTTCCAGAGGGATTGCTGGGTCCCTGGGAAAGAATGATGGCTTTTTCCTTATATGAGATAAGGAAAATGAAGTACCGGCTCACAGCCCTTGCAAGGCGAATGGGCTCAATGTTTTTTTTTAGAAACACAGAAAGTCACCTATATTACACTCTCTTGTTAGAAACCTTAAGGGTGGGTGAGTTGGAGATGTTTAGCTTATCACTGAAACTCTGCTACCACTGAAAAAAGAGCCCTCAAACCTGTCAATCGCTGGTCACAAGTACATAATAAAGAAATCATTACTGTTCATGCCTTTTCACAGAACAATCTACCACAGCTGCTAAGTGCTTCTCTCTGTGTTCAGACTAGTCAATCCTATTTAAAAGGTACCTGTTCATTTTTCTTCACGTGCCATCGATTCAAGTGCTTGGTAAGGTCTAGTAGGTACATCAAGTAACAGGGGCCCAGCGGCTGCCGACAGCCACCTGACAGTTCTGTCTGTGCAGGATGCTCCTTCCTCTTCCAGGAGCACCTTCTGGTCCCGCAGCAGCTCTCTTCCTCTTTAAAAGCAAGCTGGCACAGTCTGCTCGCCTGCCTTCCCACATGCCTCCCCTCTCACCTTTCTCAGAGAGGGTTTCCCCAAAAGCACCTTCCCCTTCCTATTACTGTCCTTCCATCTTACTGCTGTCACTGGGGCAATTAAAAATTTAGGTTTTTATTTCTTTGCTTACCGGTTTCTCACCAACTAGTCCCATAAAAGACTTCAAAGGACACAAACGCAGTGTGACAGAAAGGACTTGTTTCCCCCAGGGCCTATTTTTACATATCCGTTTGGTAATGGAACACCTTGAGTTACGGCTTTGGCCATGGCCGCCCACCTGTAGATGATACTTCCCAGTGTCCCTTGCAATTAGACCTAGTGACTTCACGAATGATTATGGTACTTGCTCTGGGCTCTCTCCGTCTTCTTCGCCAACACCCAGCCAAATTTTTGAAAGCTTCTTGTCTTAGAACTGCTCAAAATTCTAATTGTGATTAACGAGAGGAGGGAAAGAAAAATACAATAATGTCTAGTATACTCTCTATAAATCAGAATATGGTGTGGAGGGCAACACATCTACTCAGTGATAAACTCCAACGCATTGGGATAAACTCCAGTGCTGTGTGAGGTAGAGAGTAGACAGAACAACTTGACTTCGATAGCCGACAAAATTAAGGTCCAGAAAGGCCCAGTGACATCTCTCGGTCAGCCTGCTGATCAGTGGGAATGCAGAACTGGTTCTTATTTCAAATCCGTGCTGTAGGACTAAAGGTCTCCTCCCACTGACTCTGCAGGTTTTAACAATCAGATTGATTATTGGTGTGGCGGAAGCTTAATTATACCCTTTACAAACAGGCTGGACTGGTCTCCAGATGACATTTGGTAATTTGCTTTTTTCTTGCACACCACACTTTATTTTGTATTAATGTAGGAAGTGTGATTAGATAGTGCGTTTCTCTTCTTTCCTACAGTCACCTTCATCTAGAATTTAAGGACTGTTAGAAGCATCTCCTAATCGAAGTCCACAATGATAGAAAGATCAAGGCAGAATCAAAATGGTCAAGATGGCCAAGCTTAAAAAAATAAGCAAGTCAGTGTCCTGAAATAAAAGGAACCCTGTACTTCTATGACAAGGGAACAGAATGGCTTTTGTGCTCTTAACTCATCTGGCTCTAGGCACCAGGAATTCCAACAGTTAAAAAAAAAAAAATCAGTTAACTAAAGGCCAAAATCTTTCCCATTCTCAAAGGCCCTGAGGTGATGACATCTATAACAAGTCTTTCTTAGCATGTTATAATGCAAAAAGATTCCAATCTTGAAAGGCATTTTATCCAGGCTGCTCTACCGTGAGTCCTTGACCAGCGTGTCATCTCATTCCTGTCTGTCTCACAGGCTCCGGTTTTCCCAGATGAAATACTGCCGGAGGGATGGAAGTCAGTCACAGCCAGCCACACACTAAAACGTTCCTCCATCACTGGCCTTCGGCTTGCTTCTTTGTGAAGAGCAGACATTTTCCTTTAACACTAAATGAACAATAAACATCTAGAAGAAACAAGAGCTTGAGTGTTTTTTGGTTTTTTCCCTAAGCAAAACCTCATCCGTTCTGAAGTCCAAATGCCCTCCCAGGTGGAACTGAGTCGAGATCCGGTATGCTTTCAACCTTCTGTAAGAGCGCAATACAAACTTCAGGGAGGAAGGGAAGATTAAAAGGTAAAACTGCTTACGGGCTGAATTTTTAACACCATACGTTTTTGAGGTTTTTCACTTGGGATTTAAACATTTTCTCTTCCTGTGCAGCACACCTGCAGGCATGACAGTTGATGAGTTGGAAGAAGGGCTTCTAGTCCCTGAAAACACGGACTTCCTGCTTCACTAGGACTACGGATTTGTAGCAATATCGGGTCCCTCTTTAACCAAACAGTGATCCAGAAATATTTCTCTTACCCTCTTTTATTTTCTGTCTCCCTTACTGCCAAGGAACAACTTCAGGTTACCTAGTGATGACTGTGTATCAGGCGCGGTGATAAGTATAATCTTATTTAGTTCTAAAAGCACCCTGTGGAGCAGGTGGTATTGCCTTCCTGAAGACAAGGACACACGTTCTAAAGAGCCCAAACAGGATGCCTCAAGGTCACACAGCAGAGACAGCTGGGGTGGGGCATGGGACGCCTCCCGAACTCTAGCCCTGAAAGATCTTACTACACCAATGCAAAACAATTTGGTGGCCCCTGGAGTTGCAAAAAGCTTTTAAAACTAAAACACATCGGAGCATTAGCTGGGTGCTCTGGAAGGTAGAACCAACACAGTTCCCGACATTCATAAGCAACTGCCAACAGACAGGACCCGGACAGACGGGCAGCTCTGCTGGTGGGTCCTGGCGTGAACCCTTGAAAGCAGCCGGTTGGCATCAGTCTCTGATTCCTGGCAAATCTCCCTCCTGGCTGGCTCTTAAGCCACAGAATTATAACCAGGCGGTCGTGTGGCTCAAGAGGCTGAGCCTCCTGGGCCTCCTAAACTCTTTGTTTCACGAGAGTCTGTCAGTATGACCTTGACTCCTGCCGGCCAGGTCCCTGCAAACGCCTGAAGCATGATCCTCTTTTTCTGTCCGTGCTCAAAGCCCTTTAAATTATGCATTCTTTCGTCTGTGCCAGCTGGGCTGGGAGACTGACTTGCAGAACACTGCTCCTCCCATCAGACTCTTAAATTACTCAGGCACAGAAAATGCTAAGAGCTCGGCATGGTGGTGCAGGTCTGTTATCCCAGTACTCGGGAGGCTGAGGCAGGAGGACTGTGAATTCTAGGCCAGCCGGATCCAGCAAGATCGTGTCTCATAAAACAAACACACAAACCGACAAACAAACAGAGTATAGGGAATCAAAATTTATTACTAACTTCTACTGAAAGATAGAAGAAAGGAAGAAGCAGACAGTGGCACAGAGCGAACGCTTCATAATATAATGAAAAAAGAGAAGGCAAGAAAGTAATAACTAATATGGCCTGTTCACGGTCCCTTTCCAAGTGAGTGGCATGTCTTGAAAATGAAACAGGAGGAGTCTGCAAATTGAAAAAAGGAAATGACTTCTGACCCTTGTCTAGACTCTGGAATGAGCAAGCCAACCTGATAAGGTTCGGTGCAAGGCAGTATTTGCCAATTTCTATGAAGCTGTGAATGTAAAGAAGAGCTTCTGAATCATAAGCACAGGAGGAAATTAAGTTCTATATTTGTTGGGCAGATTCTGACTCACAATTATTTTGGGAGAAAGTCTGACTGCTTTTCTGGATGATTTTAATTCTCTTGGAAATCTTAATCTTATCAAGCTGTGTTAGCCAAGAAATTACTTATGAGTTGATATGAGGTGTGATAAAATATGGTGAATGTTAAACTTTAAAAATGTATTACATCAAAAGACACATTTGCCATGAATCCCTCTCCAAGTACTCCCCCCGGCTTCAAACACACTTTGTCATTCTTGTCACTTTCTGAAGCATTCTAGAAGTCCTCTCTTGTGAATGTCTTCAGTTGGCTTGTGGTGGCTGCCGCAGTGTCCTGAGCTGATTCAAAGTATTCACCTCCCATCATCACGATGATTTTGGGGAAGAGCTGGAAGTCATGTGGTACCAGATCTGGTGACTAAGGTGGATGAGGCCACGCTAATGTTTTTATGAGCCTGACTTTCCACTGGCTGCCACAGAGCAGCAGCCTTCACCAGAATTTTGATCATACCTGGTAAAGAAGAGGACTCCAGAACTATGTCAGAAATTGGTAAGAATGATGGGATAAGTGTGTTCAAAGCAAGGGAGAGAATTTTGAGGGGGATGTTAATCTTTACGATAGTAATTTTGGAAAAAGGTAAACATTCACCATGTATGTTGATCACACCTTGTAAATTGTATTTTCCATGTAAGATTCAGCAGGACTGAGGTAGGAATAGGGCATGGCTGAGGCTGGCTGGCAAGGGAGGGTGACCTGGAGGAGTGGCTTGGACTCCACTTCAGCCCAGGAGGAGTGGCCTGGACCTGACCTCAGCCCCAGCCGCCAATTTCAAGCACTAACCCTCTCACATGGACAGTAGGGAGTTCTCGCGAGTTTCCACGGGAGCTCTGTTCTATAAATACAAGTGAGACCAGAAGCAAGCTCTCTCTCTCTTTTCTACAGCACTGCCAGGGAAAGAGCTCTCCCTTCTTCCTCCTGGGGGACGTCAGTGTCTGCCAAGGCTGTAACCCCTACCGCGCCTTTTAGGTGCAGGACACATTTTGCTGTTTCTATTGTTATGCTCAACTTTCCTTTTCTTCTCTGTAATTTTAAATAAAACTTTAGAACTACTTTTTGCCCCCTCATTCAATTCTTTGTTCAAGGAGGGTAAGAACCCAGGAATATAGGAACCTACCTGGTAACAGGACCAGCAAGAATCCTGAATGCTCCCTCTTAATCCCTGGGCTGGGACTCTTTACGACGCTCCACGCTACCATCCCAGTTTCTGACCTCCCTACAAAGCGAACTGTGATGTCCATCAGAAATCGTTTAACTAAATTATGCATGTCCACTAACAGAACACCAGGTAGCTTCAGAAAGCCTGAAGCGAAACTGGTTTACTATGGAGCTGGAGAAACACAGCCAAATGCAGAAGAGCGTGCACAGGAAGATTGCAGACAAGGTCGGCAGCGCCATCTTCGTAGAGGTTAACAGGGGCAGGGGAACGGCGATAGAAAAGCTTCCTACCCTGACATACACATTTCTGTACTGTTTGCTTTAAATGAGAATGACTTGAAAAATAGCTAAAAAACTTGGGTGACTTTCATTTCAAATGTCACTAATTAGAAATTTGTTATTAAAAGTAAATTTTCAAATGCAAGCTGGAACAATATTACATTTCTTTTGGAAGTGGTGCATTCCTTTCTGAAATTGCTCTTGCTCAGACGGCTGGTAGAAACAAGATGCTAGTTGTAGGACGACAACATGTATACATCTTCCTGTGCTACCCTTTAGACAGACAGACACTACTGCTGAAGGATGCTTTCTTGTTCTCATTGATAACTGCTTTTTGCCAGGGAGATTAAACCTAGGACCTTGAGCATGCTAGGCAAGCACTTGCCCACTGAGCTACATCTCTAGCTCTTTTAAAATTTTTTTTATTCTGAGACAGGGTATCACTAAATCGCCCGGGCTGGCCTTGAACTTGTGATCCTCCTGCCTCAGCCTCCAAGTAGCTGGGATTACAGATGTGTGCCACCACACCTGGTTTTCACTGATAATTTCTGGTAAGAAACCTATACGTCTAACTTGTCTGAGCTAAGAAGGCTGGATGGGCATTGGCAGGTTTGCTCTAGGCCTCCTCTTTGGGTCAGGGTCATAAGGATATGATGGGGACAAGGAGGGCGCTTCATTTTCAGAAATCAAAGAAGACTGTGAGCATCGATCCTAGAAGGACACTTAGGTGAGATGCCGCCACAGTCTGATTACAGGGTTGCTGTAGGAGGAATGAAGCAAGAGGCAGAGATGATAGGAGTTGTCTAGGGCTGTGATGTCGGCTTGTGATAATGCAGGGAGGCTGGCCGCAGTCTGTCATTAGAGGCCACTGGTTCCCTCCTGCAGCCCCCGGTGACGGCAGCAGAGCACAGGGAGGGTGGTAACACCCCGGCGGGCATGAGTCAGTCCCCATCCCACTGCAACACTGAGGAGACCAGAGGCAGCTGGATGGTTGTCTGCAGGGATTTGCCACTTCCTACACAAGCAAAAACGTGCTGTGCCCTTATACTGAGTCCAGAGAAGCAGTTCCACAACAAAATTGTTAAGTGGAGAATCACGTAACATTTTTGGTTCTGGGAAAACCCAATTTGATGGACTAGGACCTTTTAATACATAGCACATTGCCTATTTTTCTTTACCAAAAGTATGTTTACTACAGAAAACTATGAAACAAAATATAAAAAAAATAGTAGCAGTCATAGAAAGAAAGTTACTTGTAACTATACCACTGAAAAATAATCGGTGCCAAAGGTTTGGCTTGTGTCTTCAGAATTTGTCCAGTGTACCGCCCATCTGACGCAGATGTGTGTGCGCGGATGTCTATATTCATAAAATATATGAAACAAATGGCAGCATCCTCTCGTAGTAACTCAGAATACTGATCTAACTGCAGGTCCCTGTAAACTATGTTTCAGCAGATGTCCTTGTAGCTGCATCTTAGTACATAGCTTAGGTAACTACATTGGAAAAGCAGATTACACCTGGAATTATGCAAACAGTGCATAAATGAGTTACAGAAAAAAATGCCTGATCCTCCACCAATAAAACCAATTTCATTTAACTCGCGTCTTCTCTGAACCAGTGGCTTTAATAAGCAAGGTTCTTGGCCCAAGACTGCTCAGGGGACCCCTTAAGTAAGGGATGTCACAAACTCTAGAACGGTTCAAGCTTCTCCCACACATCTAAAGTGACTCAAGTGACTCACACTTACCTTCCGAGGCTTCACCTTATCTTGCAAATCATACTGGCCAATTCCTTTATAGCTGATGCCAAGCCACCAAGGAAGTCCTTGTTTATCCTAGAGGATGGAAAAGCGTGAGAATTAACACCTAGTTGTTACATCTTCAAAACTGAAATAATAATTACCAGTTTTCTCCCTTAACAAGTATCAATGAGTTCAAAATAAAGCTGTTTTGGTAAACAAAGCACTACTTTTTTTTTTTTTTTTTT
>PVJO010014706.1:16554-47477 GCA_004026905.1 Hystrix cristata | reverse complement strand
GCGATGATGCTATTGAGGAGATAGAAAGTATAAGGAAATGAGAAGTGCTAGAAATAATCTAAAGTAAGAGTCTGCCCAGAGACATGGAGGCTGTAAATGTGGAGGCCATTATGATCTCTGGAAAGAGAATTCCTGGCAAACTAGAATAGCAAGAGCAAAGGCCCTGAGGTAGGCACGCACTTCACTTGGGGGCTGGGGGAATTATAAAAGACTCCAGCTCTATATGTGTAAGACAGAGTTAGGAGATGAAAACGACAAAGACAGGCAGAAGCCTCATTATGTAGACTCTTTTTAGAGTCTGATAAAAACATCGATTTATTTACTTGATTGTTTTATCACACTGGGCTGGAAAATCATTGGAAGCTTATGAACTAGGGATAAATGATCTTGTTCCATTTTAAAGAAACATGGCTAGCTAGTATGCGAAGAATCAATTATAAGGGAGAAATAAAGCAGGGGGAAGGAGCAAAAAAGGAAGGATGGGGGAGAGAGAGAGAGAGGAAAGAGAGGGAGGAAGGAGAAGAAGTTCTGTTAGAAAATGATTGCAGTCATCCTGGCTATTTTGTTGGCATCTCTGAGTTGCCATCAGTGGAAACCACGAGAAAGACTGGAATGTGGGATTTTTTATAATGCTAATGGGATTTATGATGTATGATGTGATGGTGATAGTGTGAGATGGAGAGAGCGTAATTCCTCCTAAGTTTCCTTTGAGAGCAATTGGAAGAGTGGTGCATTGTACAGGAAGCGAGCAGTGGGGAGTGTACCTCTCTGTGTGTGTGTGTGTGTGTGTGTGTGTGTGTGTGTGTGTGCATGCACAGGAGTGTGTGGAGCATTAGCGATCTCCCTTGGACACACGGGTGTTGAGCAGAAAGTTGAGTCTCAGAGTATAAAGTTTGGGGAAGAGAATGGGACTGGAGACAACAATTTGGCAGTCATCAGGATATCGATGGGTAAGAAGCCAGGGTCTGGAGGAAATCAGCTAATAAGAAATTATAAATAGACAGAGACTTGAAATCCAGTACTTAAGAATAAGGACCAAGAAACTCATCAAGCCAGTGGGGATGAGGTGCCTTTGAGGAAGCGAAAGGAGAGATGATATCCCAGACTCCATAAAAACAATATAGTTCAAAGAGGCAGAGACCAACCACTTCAAACTCCTCAAAAGTCCTAACAAGGTTACGACTCAGACTTCACCAACACATTTGTAGGGGAAATACTCTTCTGAGGGAAGAACATTGAAATGTGCAGTTTTAGCAAATGAAGTGGACAGAATCTTCTCCTGTGTTAAGAAAATCATAGATGGAGGTGAATTGGAGACAATGGCTTAAATATAGCATGATTTTTCTTATATGAGAAACCAAAGTTATAACGAGCAAAATAAATGATAGGTGATAGGAAGTAGGGAGGCAGCTCTTCCTCAAAGAGAGAGGCAATTGAGAGATGGAGGGACCGAGGTGGGTAGGAGAGAAAGGGGATGAAAACAAACTGGGAAGTGGTATTTACATGTACAACTCCACACAAGGAATGTGAACATTGTACACTGCAAACATGTATCAGTCAACGTTTTTTTCAAAACTTACTCAAAGACCTCTTGTTGTGAAGGGTAGCTGGAAAGTCGGTAGGAGCTGGAGGCGGACGTGAAGACAAGGTGGGAAATATCCCTGCACGTCTGGGTGGTCTCATGGGATGGTACAGTGCAGAAGGAATGTGACAATCCCAGAGAGTGCAATGAGTGCAGGACAATGACTGGAACTCAAGTGGGCCAAACAGGGATGGATTTCACCATACAAAGAGGTTGTGGTGAAGTAGAGAGAAGGGTGACTCACTTGGGGAGAGGAGGGATGAGGATTCATCAGAGAACACGACCTGCTGATACTTCATGTGGGAATTGCAGACCCCAAATAGCGAGGGTAAGGAAAATGTGAACTGCAATATAGAGAGGTAAAAAAACAAAACATCACTGTGCTTTTCCATGCACAGGGAGCCTGGGCGGGAATGGTCGAAGCCAGTAGCTCTGTGTTCATCGCAGCCACCGATGAGACCTCTGCCACACACAGGCCTTCTTCGCGTGGTGGGCATTGCAAATCTATTCCTCCTGGCGGGCTACAGGAGACAGGAGTGAGGGAAACTGATTTCTTTGGCTGCATTACATCTCCTGTTCTCTAGTGGATGGAGAATATAAAACCTGTCTGTGTAATATAAAACCTTCTGTGCTTCTGAATTGCCTCAGCTGTCCCTTTTAGTGGCCACTTGGGATGTCAGATCCCATGGCATCCAGTGTGGTGGTTAATTCAAATTTGGAAGCGTTGGGAGGGAGAGCTATTGATTCCATGAGAAAAGCTGTGTGGAAGTGGCCTGAGATGAGGGCTTGGCAGTTCCTACCTCAGAGGACTTCCTTAGTACATGTGTGTGTGAGTGTGTGTGTTGTGAGAAAGTGACATGTTTGCATATTTCCCAAAGGGTGGGGAGTGACCTGCAGAGTCTCCTGTAAGCACTTGGAAACTCCTGGAACATTTAAGCAAACCAGAAATATAAATTAAATCAAATTAAATTCAATTACAAAAAATGAAGCAGAGATTCTGAGGGTGAAAAATACAATAATTGAAATTTAAAATTTATTAGAGGAGTTCAATAGCATACTTAAACAGGCAGAAGAAAAACATCAGTGAACTTGAAATAAAAGTAATTTGAAATTACTGAGTCTGAGAAGAAAGACCATAGAGCATTAGGGGACATCATCAAAACACTGATGTTCATATTAGGGGCAAAAGAAGATGAAAAATGAAGCTCATTTCAAAAAAATAATGTCTGGAAAGTCCTCAAATCTGAGGGATGTTATGGATACAGAAATACAAGATGCTGTACAAACTCCAAGTATAACTCAAGGATACCCAAACTGAGGCACCTCATAAAAACTGTTGAAAGTCAAGAAAACCTAAGAGAGCTCACTACTTTCCACCTGCCTCTGAAGACTTGTTAAGGAGATGTTTGGAGGTGAAAAGAAAGCATGATAAACAGTATCTCAAGTCAGATGAATACATAATGTTTCGATAGGGTAAATACACACAGTACTATCAAAATGAATCTTATTGTAATCTGGCTTGGAACTTCACTTTTAACTTTTTTGTGAACAGACCAAAATTACTAATAATTATTAAAGCCAAAGTAACACAAAGTGGGGAAGGTGGGGTTGTAGGATGTTGAATATTTGTATGCAACTGAAGTTAAATTGGTATCAATTTTAAATGATTTTATAACTTTCAGATTATATATATAATTCATGTTGATTACAAAGACAACATCTGTCAAATGTACACAAAAATAAATTAGAAGTCAATTAAAACAAGTTACTGCAAAAAATCAAATAAACACAAATGAGGGTTGCAATTTTAAAAAGGGACTCTTATAAAACATACAAAACAACAAAAGCAAAGTTGTAACAGTCGGTACTTCTTTATAAAAATTACTTTAAATTAAACGGGTAAAACTCTCCCATCAAAAGACCTAGATGGAAAGAATAGGAAGAAAAAGAAAGAAAGAAAGAAAGAAAGAAAGAAAGAAAGAAAGAAAGAAAGAAAGAAAGAAAGAAAGAAAGAAAGAAAGAAAGAAAGTCTGGGTTACTGCAACATCCAGAGTTCAGTCCTCAAAATCATGATAAAAGAAAACAAAAGGAAGTAGGATTTGACAAACATTATAAATCAACATTATAAATCAATTATACCTAACAGTATATATAAAACATTCTGGCTGGAATAGCAAAATAAGCATTTTTTCTTAAGCATGCATGTTGTATTATCCAAGAGAGACCATATGCTAAACCACAAAACAAATCTTAATAATTTTTAAAATCTGTTTTGAAATCATACAACTATTCTCTTCTAGTTATAAGAAAATGAAGCCAGAAAATCAATAGCAGAAGGAAAACACAAATTTACAAAAATGTAGAAATTAAACAACACCATTTTAAATGATAAAAGTCATAAAAAGAATTCACAAAGGAACTTAGAAAGTATCTTGAGGAAAATAGAAATATAATATTCCAAAACTTACAGAACATAGCAACAACAGTGCTACTACAAGATATTTATAGCTGCAACTATCTTCATTAAAAATAAAGAAGGTCTAAGATCAACAACTTGAATTTGTACCTTAAGGAATTAGAAAAAAGCGGAACAAACCAGACAAAAACTAGTAGATGGGGAGAAATAATAAAGAGTATAGCAGCGACAAATAAAATTGAAAGAAGAAAAATAGAGAAAATCAATGAAACAAAGAATTGGTTCTTAAAAAAATCAATAAAATTGATGAAGTTTTAAATAAAATAACTCAGAAAGAAGAGATATGATTGAAATAATTAAATTTAGAAATGAAAGTGAGGATATTACTACTGATTTTAGACAAATAAAAACAAGCAAAACCAACAAATAAGAAAACTCAAATTAAATGGAAAAAATTCCAGGAAACACACCAACTACCAAGATTGAATCATGAACAAATAGAAAATCAGAAAAAGTCTGTGACTACAAGATTGGCCTGGTGGTTAGCAAACAACAAAAACCCTGTACACAACTGCTTCATTCATTTACACCAAATATTTAAAGAATAATGAACATCAATATTTATCAAAGTCCCCCCAAAATTTAAGAGAACACTTCCCACCTTGTTCTCTGAGGCCAGTATTGCTCTGATAGGAAAACATAAAGACCTTATAAAAATAGAAACCTACAGATGAATGAACAGTCATTATGAATACTGATTCAAAACAACAAAATACCAGCAAATAAAAGCATATTTTACAGTATGACCAAATGTAATTCTTTTCCAAAAACACAAGAATCATTCAATGTTCAAAAGTAAAACAAATAAATACACCATATTAGCAGAATATTGTTGAAGATTTTCAAAATTCTGCTCAATTGATGCAAAGAAAGTATTTGAAAAATTCAACATGTTTTCATAGTAATAGTACTCACCAAACTAGGAGCAGAAGGAAACTATTTCCATCAAGTAAAGATTTTATATGAAACTCCGCTCATACTCAGTGGTGAAGAACTGAAAGTCTGCCCTCTCAGACCAGTGACAGGGCAAGCATGCTCAATTTCCTTCTTTTTATTCAGTGTCATACTAGAACTCCTGCTCAGAGTAATGAGGGATGAAGATAAAGAAACATAAAGACATTCAATGTGGAAAAAAAAAAGAAGTAAGACTATCTTTTAGCAGAATGCTTAATCTTATATGTGGAAAGCCATAAAGATCCTTTTCTCCCTCTCTCCTTCTCTCTCCCCATCTCTGTCTCCCTCCTTCCTCCTTTCCCCTCCTCCTTCCCTCCCTCCCTATGCACACACAGAGATGTAAAAACTAATTGAATTTAGCAAAGTTTTAGGATAGAGAATCAACATGCAAAGATTGGCTGCTTTCTTTATAGTAACAGCGAACAATCAGAAAAGTATTAAACCAATTTCATCTGCAATGATGTAAAAAAAAGAATAAAATATTTAGGAATAAAATTAACTGAAGAGGAAAAGATTTCTACCCCAGAAAACACTGCTGAGAGAAATTAAAATGAATGCCAAGAAGTAGAAAGACATCCTGTATTTATGGATTAGAAGGATTCATAGTATTTCAGTACTGTGCAAAGTGATCAACTGATTAAATACAACCCTGCTATTGCAATTTCAAAGACTTTCTAAACAGAAATATTCAAATTCACCCTAAAATTCACATGGAATTGCAAGGAAATCCAAGTGAAAAAAAAATCTTGAAAAGTGTGAACCAGTCTTACACTTTCTGATTTCCAATTTTACTACAAAGCTGCGGTAATCAAAACTATGTTGTGCTGGTGTACAGACAAATGCATTGACAAAAAGAATAGAAGACTCAGAAATAAATTACCACTCTGTGTGCATGCGTGTGTGTGCATGTGTGTGTCTATGGTTTTCCACATGTATTCTATGACAATTCAGTGGGGAAAGAAAGTGTTTTCCACAAACAGTGACAGGAAATCAGTATCCACATGAAAAGAACAAAGTTAGAGATGTAAAAATAATTGAAAATTGCTCAATAATCTAAACATGAGCGTTAAGGTCTTAATGGAAATTTTATGATATTGAACATGACAATGGGTTCTTGGAAAAGACAACAAAATCTCATCACATTTAAAAAAAAACTAATAGGATTTATCAAAATTTTAAAGATTAAACTCTTGCGTACCAGGGGACATTATCGACAGAGTGAAAAAGCAGCCAGCAAAGTAGAAGAAAACATTTGCAAAGCATGTATCTAGTAGGGGATTAATATTTAGAATACATAAAGAATCCCTATGACTCAACAACAACCTAGTCAATTAAAACGTGGATAGAGAACTTGAACAAACATTTCTCCCTAAAGAACAAATATGTACAAATGACCACATAAAAACATGAGAAGATGCTCAAGATTACTGACTACCGGGGGAGTGCAAATCCAACCAACATGAGATACCACTGCACGCATGTAGGGGTGACTATTATTTAAATAAAACCAAACAGAAATCTCTTAGTGAGGATGTGGAGAACCTGGAGCCCTTGAACATTGTTGGTAGGAATATAAAGACAGTAAGAAGTTTGCTCAGAAATTTAGCATAAAATTACCCTCAGGTCCATCAATTCCACATCTGAGTATACACCCAAAGGAATTTAGAGATTCAAACAGCTATTTGTACACTCATGCTCTTAACAGTATTATTCATAATACCCAGAAGGTATAAGCAGCCCAAGTGTACATTGAGGGATGAATGGATAAATAAAATGTGATATAAAAATACAACAGGATATTATTCATCCTTAAAAAGGAAGAAAGTTCTGAAACATAGCACAGAGGAGCATTAACAACATCACGCTATGTGAATTAAACCGGTCACGAAGGCCGGATAACATGGTTCTATTCATGCGTCCCATTCACAGAGACCGAAAGCAGAGTGTTACTTCTGGGGGCTGCCGGGGCAGGCGGAGGCCCTCTCAGGAGCACGAAATTCCACGGTGGGATGTTGAAGGTGCTTTGGAGATCGATGCTGACGATGGTGCACTCTCTTGTGAAAGCGCTAAATGCCACTGAACTTCAAACGTATCATGATGGGAGATCCAGCGACTATTTTGAGTCATTGGCAAATATGTTAAATAATCATAAGACTAGTTGAAAACCTGAGTGTTGAGAACTTGGGAATTTCATTTTCCGAGAAAAGGAAGATGGAGAAAGTAACATAACCAAGGTACAGATAAGACAGCTCTATACTCATGAGTAGAAATCAAATCATTTCTCTGATATGAGTAACCATAAAGGTAAATAAGGACAAAGAGGGGTAATAGATATTACATAAAAGGAAAATTATATTCAAAAGAGAGGAGAACTAGAAAGGGGGAAGGGGGAAAAGAAAGAAAGGAAAAAGAAAGAAAGAAGAAAGGGAAAAAATGGGAAAATATAAATAAACCTGCTGTAAATAGGGAAGGGGAAGCAGAAGGAAGGTGTGGGGAAAAGGGGAAAAAACCAAGACACATCATCTACAGGTACAAAATAACCATGATGAATGTGGCCATTATCTATACAATGTACCAACACATGCTCTTGGTAAAAAAAAGAAAAAAAAAAGAAAAAAAAAGACCGCTCTGTGATCAACTTTGATCTCATCAGTACATAAACTATGATATGAGATATATGCAAATATTTCAAATTATTTTATAATTTACTTTTCATATTATTTTGTTATATACAGACAAAATTGATTCGAAAGAATACAGAATCTAAATACACTAGTAATCACGAACGAAGGAATTTAACCATTGCTCTAGAGCAGTGATGGCGAACCTTTTAGAGACCAGATGCCAAACTGCAACTCAAACCCCACTTACTTATCGCAAACTTCCAACACTGCAATTAAACCTGAATACTGAGGTTTCAGTTTTAAAAAAAGAACTCATATATTAACATCTTTTGTCTTAAAAGAAAAGCACAATGACACGCGTGCCATTCATTCAGCACCACTGTTCTAGAATCTTCTTCACAGAAAAGCATTGTTTTATAGGTTTCACTAAATTTGCCATAAAGGAATAGTTTCCGTCTTACAGAAACTGTTTTAGAGTATAGATTTTTGTTTAAGGCCAAACTATTTAGCTAATTTGAAGCAGTAACGTAATATTGACCCAAACCAGACAATGACCATAAAATAAGCAAATCTTACCCATAAACATAGAAGCAACACTCTTAAAATGCTAAAAATAATAACAAACATCCATCCCCACTAACTAGTATTTATTTCCACATCCAAAGATGTTCAAGATAAGCTAGTCATTTACAGTACTTATAAAGAAAGTCAAATACTCTGAATAGGTGTCAGAGAATTAAACAATGTAAATTAATGGTCAGTTTTGATGAAAACAAGTTCTTAGCAGAATAATTCGGAGGAAATTTCCAAGACTTGTTTAGAAATTCTTTATTAGACTGTCTAAACTAATCTGTCCAGCCACATAGTAGATCTCATTCCCTTTCACTTACATGAGGAATTCCACAACTCTTCCTTTTGTTTTCTACATCTTTTTTTCTTCCTGTTAGGTATTTTTTGCCAGTATGCAAAGATGATAGTCTCTCCCCCTCTCCCTTCCTCCCTCTCTTATAGCTACAGCTTCAGTTTTCTGATCTGCTTTGCAACAAAACCTAAAGTGTTGTCTGTATCCACTGTGCAGAATTCTCTTTTCATTATTCCTTCAGATCTCTCAAAGAGGGCTTTGTTCCATCATTCTACTGGAAATAAAATAATTTCCTCAAGGTTACAGATGACATCCCCATTATCACACTCAAAGGTTCATTCTTAGATCTAAGGTCAACAAAGTGTCTGTAGCATCTGACATCAGGGTCTACACCTGCCTCCTTGCTACACAGCCTTCAGTTAGTTTCTGAAATGTCTTAGTCATTTGCTTTTCCTCTAACTGGCTGGTCTTTCTCCCTTCACCTTGCTGGTTGCTCATCTTCACCACAACCTTGTAATATTGAAGTGGCCCAGGACTTACTTCTCAGTATTGATTTCACCTAATCTTGTGATTACTTTCCTACATTTGCCAGTGACTCAGTCTCAGACTTCTATCTCCAGCCAGACTTCTCTTACCATCAAATGAAATATAAAGATGTCATCTCAGCATCTCTGCTCAAATGTATGTATGATCAACATGTCAAGCTTGCCCACATCCAAAGTTAGACTTCTGATCTTTCCCCCTAACGTATTTACTTTCTGCCTTTCCCTTCTCAGCTGAGAGAAGATTTACCTCTCTTGTTTAGGCCAAATGCTGTAGAGTACTTCCGGATACCTTGTTTTCTCTCTAAAACACATCCAATCTGACAGAACACCCAGAATTGAGTCTCTCTCATTTCTCACCTTCCCCACTGTTTCAGGGATATATTTCCTTTACCCGAGTGTTTCTCTCCATCTGGAACATTTTCCCAGCTATCTCACCTCCTTCAAGCCTCTTCTCAAATAGCACCTTGTTAAGGCCCACCCTGATAATCTCATTTTAAATTACAGCCCAAGTCTTCTGCAGTCTAAGTCCACTAATCCTTCTTGATATTTTGCTTATAGCGCTTATGATTTTTAATGTGCTGATAGGGTTCAGGGTATGCTCTTCAAAATAAAGCACTTGGCATACTGATTCTTTCAAGATGAAGAAAACTGAGAAATCTGCAGAGGCAGGCCATGGGCACTTGTAAGAATTCCCCTTTTCACTTTTCCCTAAGGCAAGCCATAAAACCCAACAGGCTTGCTGCTGAAGTTGTTTGTTTCAAGGGAGTATTCTCTGTTTCTGGAGGAAAGGGATGTCACCCAGGGACTCAGGAGCAAACCTGAACACACAAGTCTTGGTAAGTTCCGTCAGGTTTATTATTATTAGATCATAACTTTTGTCCACCCATCACACTTTTGAGTGATTGTACAAAAAATCCTTTTCTCTACATCAGTGGGTCTTCATTTCTGAAGGTTCCTGTGTCACATAAAACCTATTTTAAATATATTTTATGTTTTCTTTGTTAATCTGTGTTTTGTTACAGGGGTCTCAGTAATGAATCTTGCAATGGGTGAGAAAAAGGAACGTTTTCTCCCCTGCAATGCTATACGTAATTTTTTCAGTTAGTTTTAGCTTTATTTAGGTAGTTAGCTTTATTTTACCTCCTTCTGTTAGATTTAGAGTGTATGAGGGAAGTAAAAATTATCTGTTTTCTGTCTTTCAAGCATCCTAATAGAGTCTGTCTTATGGTAGGTTCATAATAAATATGTGAGATACGAATGAGTATGAAGTGTTCAATACTTATTTTTATTATGTTAAAAGTAAAAAAAGCTTGGACATGGGTTGCACTTATGAAATTTATAATACTAAATATTAAAACAACCCAAAAAGGGGAGAGGTTAGAAACAAATTGCACTGTTTCTAAGTTTATAAACTCTCATAGTCATCTATAGCTGAGTGTTTTAGTTACTTTTCTCATTGCTGAGATAAAATACCCACCTCTCAAATTTAAGGGAGGAAAAATTTATTTCAGCTTACAGTTTGTAGATATTTCAGTCCTCAGTCATCTGATTCCAAAGCAGGATAGCATGGCAGAAGGGCATGGCAAAGAAGTAGTGCAGGGCAAGCAGGCAGGAGGCAGCAAAGCATAAGCGGCAGCAGCAAGTGACCAGCTTGCCTTTCCTTTTTATCCTACCCAAGCTACCAGCCTTTTGGGTGGTGCCACCCAGAACTATGCTAATTCCAATCAGTGGACTAATTTAGTACCACACATGCTTAAACCTAACATCACACTCCATAGATCCAGCCAGCTCCAAAAAGCCCCACCTACAACGGCATGAGGCTTTGGGGGATATCTAGGTACAAACCACAACACTGTGTAACAAGGCATGCCCTTGTTATGACTAAGGGCAGTGTGTAATTGGCAAGAGATTGGTGGCCCTAGGGTGGACTGAAGTCCATGGATGAGAATTGGTAGGTGCTATGGTTTGGAGCAAATGTGTACCCCCAAGTTCCTGTGTCTAAGGTGGGACTTCTGGAAGGTGATAGAATACTGAGGGCACTAGTTTCATCAATGGACATTTCCTGACATCTGTAAGTCAAAGAAAGGCCCAGATTAAGAGTGAGAGGCTCTCAGAGCAACCCATCTCATGCCGACATAAATGCAGGCTGGGGGAAATTGTGTCAGTTTTGAAATCTATTATGCAGAACCCCAGCAACAGTGCACACTGGTGTAAGAAGAAACACAATAAAGAAATGAGGTGCATACATACACATAAGTATTTTTTAAATTTTTAAATTTATTTTATTTTTACCAAGAATGTGTATTGGTGCATTGTATAGGTAATGATCATAATCAACATGGTTATTTTGTACCTGTACATGATACATCTTGGCTTTCCCCCCTCTTCCCCTCCCCTCCCTTCCATTCACCTACCCCACCCTATTTGCAACAAGTTTATTTACACTTTTCCATTTTTTTTCCCTTTCATCATACTTTTCTTTTAACCTTTTTCTATATCCCCCTTTTCCCTATCTAGTTCTCCTCTCTTTTGAATACTATCCTTTTTTTTTAACATAATATCTATTATACCCCTTTGTCGTTATTTACACATATGTTTTAAATAATGATACAAACAAAATAACCACTTAGACTTGCGAAGGAGAGGAGAGAAAAAGCAATTGGTCAAGAGTGCAAAAGTAACTAATGGCTTTGTAACAAGTGTTGCTGAGGCTTTTAACATGGTTATGGATTTGCTGGAAAAACAAGACAGGGAATAACGGCTTAGTTTCTTCCTGGATTTTGGTCTTCATTTTTGTTTTTCACCTCACTGTCACCAACAGCTGGCTCCTTTCAGATGGCAGATTTTCTTTAGGAGGGAAAATCTAGATTATCATAACTCACCTTTTAAAAAGTAACGACAACAAAACAAATTACCTTGTGGCTTGCAAATGACAGAAACACGGCGCGGGGGTGGATCATTGAAAATGCCAAGGTCAGGGCTGGTCTTAAGGTCACGGCCGCCGTAGCCCCCTCAGATGGGATGAGGCAGAGCTCCTTTCTCAGCCTTCCGCTTGCAGCCTTCTCAACCTATTCTGAACAGAATTTCTCTTATTCTTGAAGTCTGCAGGGTTCGAAATTTCATATCCTGCTTTGAAAACACACCCCGTGTCTCTCACGGCCCGTGCAGTCTCTAAGTCTTTTCCTAGGTCTCGCCTATATTTGTGTTGCTGCAGTGTGCTAATTTCCTGTGAGGTGGTGACCTCTGTGGAGATGGCAAATGTAATCCTCCTATAATATTCTTTCATAGATCAGATATAATAGCTTGAATCCCTTTACATTTCTGCACATCTCTCCTGAAAGACTAAGATTCCGACTAGACAGAATACAAGGGTTTGACCAACAGCACAAGTCAGGAAAGGATAAAAGTATTGCTGGTTTCTGTAGGTGATTCACACACTTATTAGCACAGATGGCTTTCGCCTTGGGTTTTTTATAGCCGTGCCATATAACAACCTCACTTGTTACTACGGTCTCTGCAATGTCAGATGTCTTCACTGTAATCTTGAGGCCGCGTGAGACCATGCGGGGATCACTGTGCTCAGAACCACAGATCCCCATTTAAGTTCAGCTCTACTGCTTATTCGTGGTGTGACCTTGGCCAGGTGGCTTAAAATCTCCACCTGACATTCTTGATTGTAAGAATAATAAGACCTACCTCTCACCTCCCTCAGACTTGATGGAGAGGATTTAATAAAGTAATGTACCAGAAAAGCACCCTGGAAGCTGTAAACCAATAAAGTCTTGTAGAGTTTTAGTCCTATTCACAAACTCCTCAGCACCCAGCAGTTTAATCAAGGTTCTCTACAGTAGGTTAAAGAAATGTTCAAAAAATATTAACAACATCTTTATTCCTGGGTTGTGAACAGGGCGGGTTGCTGAAGCTTATCTATGAGCTATTATTTATAGGTTAGGACATTGTTTATTGCTATATTTTTCCTTACAAGTAATTCTATGAACATGATCTTCAGGCATCTCTACTACTTTAATCAGTAAACATCTAACAACTAGAAACAATGTGTGCACTGTATTAGGTACAGATGAAACAAAGGTGTGTAGATAATCGCCATCCTCATGGATCCACTGACAGAAAGTAGGTCCAGCAGTAAATTCTTATATAATGTGCAAAATACTGTCTTCAAGAAGTGCACCTCTGCTAAACAATTTAATTGTGCTTTACTGAAAGAAAAAAAAAAAAAAACACCAGAAAAGTCTGGGAATTTAGCTCTGTGTTTAGAGCACTTGCCTAGCAAGCACAAGGCCCTGACTTCCATACCCAGCAACCCCCAAAATAAACAGAATGACAAAACCCTTTATGTTAACACAAAGCCCTCCACAGTTTGAAGTTCTGTGTACTCATTTGTATCTTTCTGTGTCCTGGCTAATCAAAATGACTTGTCTTTCCGGTGGACAAGGCTGTCTCTAGTGCCTGTGCAGCTGACATGCCATTACTCACCTGTGCATACCTTCATGTCATTACTTGGACAACAAACACATAAGTCAATCCCAGCTGAGTCCCCCATTTTAAAAACTTAAATTTGCATTTTATTTAGCATTTCATACCTGTACATATTAATAGGAGTGCAGGGTGATTTTCCACATATGCATACGTCATGCAGTGGTTCTAGCAGAATAATTTGAATTTCCCTCTCCTTATCCTTTGTGTTTTTGAGCCTTTGGACTCTTCTGTTCTAGGTCTTCATGAAATACATAATAGGCTATTGTGAGCTATGCTCATCCCGCTGTGCTGTGGAACATCAGAACTTTTCCTTTTTGTCCTTCACACATCCTCCCATCCCCACCAGAGACAGACAGCTGGTGAATGAATTGTCCTCATGCGTGTGGAAGATGGCGGCAAAGGGAATACTAATGGAGCCAATGTTCAAACCTTTAATGAACAAGAGAAGCGATCCGTGGGTCACTGAGTGTGGGGAACAAAGAGGAGCAGGGGAAGCCATAGTCTCATGGCCTGAATTAAGGTAGACATAGTCCCACATGCTTGGGTATTTGAGGACAGAAGAAATGATTTGCTGGCTATCACAGAGAGCAAGGAGTGTACTTTTAGGCCCAGAGGTGATTGGAGGCTAGGAAGAGAGAAAAACAGCATCCATTTGAGAGAAGTGGTGGAGAGATGATGTCCCCAAGGACAGTTAGGGCAATAGAGTGGGACAGGAGGTAAGGATGCAAGGGCATTTTCTGCTGACAGACTGTAAATTCCAGACAACAATATAAAGAGTGGTAAAGAGATGTGGGAGACTGGACCAGAGCAATGCCTGTGTGAGTGAGTTAGGGGTGCGGTCTGGCTTATACTTGCTTTCCCAGTACAGGAAAGGGAGAATAGTTCTGTCTGCAGTTGATTCTTCTGTTGATAGCTGGGGAACCCAAGACACACCCATTACAGGTGTTTCTAAGAGATGTTTGAACTAAAACTTGAAACAAAGATTCAAAATGTTCTGCCGCGAACTGTGTGACACTTGAGACGGTTAGACTGTTCGTCGCTTCGTCTCCTGCCATGTAAAAGAGACCGCCCTGCAATGTGTAGGGACCCAACACGCAGACGGGGAAGTGGGGCTGTCCTGGGGCCGTCAGGTTTCTGCTTCCAGTTTTGAACATCCAGCTATATCTTGCTTTTGTGTATTGTACACTGAGCTTGCAGTGTATTCTTCTGTCTCAAACTAATTCAATTTGGCTATCTCTCTGTTATGACCAAAGAAGTCTTAGCACCGTAATTTAATTTATAAAGAAAGAAATCATTGGAAAAATTTGCTACTTTATTATTACCAACAAATTGCTTGTGACATGCCTCAAGATAGATTGTGGCATTGCTGATTAGAACAGACAGCTGAGAAGTCTTTGCCTCACAGAAGTGGGGACACGGTCATGTCTCCAGAGAGCCTAGAGATTATTCCTTCTATTTTCACTGTCTTCTTCAGGCCACAGAAGGTTCCCCAGTGTACGAATAGCACTTCTGTTAAATGAAGCCCTTTTGCCTGGGCTGTGTGTCCTCGATGACCACCTGGCAGTGGTCTAGTCACTCTTTTCACCTGGGGACCACCTCCCCCATGAGATGCCTCAGTACTATTGCTGTTGCACAGACTCCTACTTCTGTGTACATTTCACACCCACAATCACACATCTGAACATCCCTCTGCTCCTACTTTATGGCAAATGTGCCTCTTAAGAACATGCTTAGTGTGTTTAGTATTAAGAGCTATCACTATGATCGTTATATTGCTGTGATTGGTACAGAGTGATTCAGGAAAATAACCCTCAACCATTAATGTCAACTCCTGAGCAGAAGCAGCAACACCTGTAGATATTCCATGGGGACAGTCATGTCTGGTATGATGTAACCAATCTGCTGCCAGCATGTGTAGAAGTGAAGAGAAGAGCACCACCTGCGTAAAGGACTGGCACCAGAGGCTTCTTTCCTCTGTATTTTACCCTCTCTGCTGGATAAGACATTTAAATATATTCTTTCACGGCCCTAATTTACATATTCTAAGCAATAATACTCGAACCTCTTTTACTGGTTTAAAGTTAAATAACAACCTCTCTTCCAAAACGTGGGGGAAACTGGGGGTCCAGGGTCAATGTTAATTTGGTAGAGTGCATGAGCGATGGCATGGAGTTGAGTGTCTAAATGTGGAAAGCCTCTGACTTGTTCCATCAATTTTGACTGCAAATGCATCCGCATCTCTTTTCTCTTGTCATCTGGCTGCCTAACAGACACCATGCCCACCCATGTTCATGGGAAGTAATGTCTCTACTTCTGAAGAGCGTCATCCAAGAACAGAGGAATCTGCTCAGTACAAAAGGAGTAGGTAGAGAACAGGCGATTCTTCTCTCCAGTGCTAGGCAGAGAAAGGATAGGTGCCCTACTGGTCCTTTGTCATTCCTCCCGGCTGCTATAAGTTGTCACTGCTAAGAGTGACAATGGTTATCTCTGCTGCTGATAGGATTTTGACAGTGGAAATCCCTGCTAGCACAACAGTGGGCCACATGTTCACCCTCTCTCCTGCAAAGGACAGATGACTGGTCGCAGGAGCTGGTTGTCCAGCAAACATGCCAGACCACTGCTTCCCAGGATACCTGGTCTGGAGCAAGAATTTTCTGTCTAGATCTTATTTTTGCTCTAGTTTTTGTTCTGGGTATCTTTCTTGCTACCCAGAGTGTTCAATTCCCCCTGAGCGCCCAACTTCAATCGCTCCAAGGCTGCTCCTACTTCTCTGAGTCCCATGGACATCTATTTAAACAGAAATACTCTCTGATTTGTTTGGAGTGCAAAAGATTAAGGATGAACAACTGTGAAGGAAAGGGGGAAGGAAGCAGAGGTGGACAGAGGGACAGGTCTGACTGTGATTCAGGAGCAAGAAACTTTGGTGAGTTGGTGGGGAGCTCTGGAGAAAGCAGTGGCTTTCAGAGTGTTCCATTTCCTCCCTACATGGCCGTGCCCTTAGGCCCTGCCTCGCTCAGTCCCGAAATATGCTCTGTTCCATAGCTGACAACTGTGTTTAGCTCAGAGCGACTGACTGGACTTCTGATCTCCAGAAGCACAATATAATACATGTATACTTTCTTAAGTCACTGTGTATGATAGTTTGTTACAATATCAATGAAAAACCAACACACTTTATTCAAAATGAAGAGCATTTTAGCTGGTCTTGTTTTGAAGGGTTTCTAGACAACGCATCCTCTCATCCACCACTCACAGAATCACCACAAATTATACTGAGAATCAAGCATTTGGCCTTTCAAAGGGAGCCACCAAACCAAGCTCTTCTGCCTTAACACTGGCGTTTTTGGCATGAATGTCACATTCATTGTCCCTTGCTCCTCTCCAGAAGAAGTCTTTCCCAAGCCCTCTGTGGCTTGAGGTTGCCAGCTGCCTGGGGCTCCCAGAGGGGAAGTGAGATGGGGATAGATACCTGGGGCTGCCTGGGGCTTACAGAGGGGAAGTGAGTTGGGGATAGATGGACAGGCATGGCTTCTTAGACTCAGTGCAGCACCAGGTGTCTTTTTGCACAGCTGGGGTTTTATATTATTATCTCTGACTTCTACAGGGAGAGAGAGCACTCTCGTCTTTAGACTTCCGGATCGCCTTCATAGTAACAATAGTAATAATAACCATGCAGTGTGCTTCTACCCATGTCTGGCTCAAAGTGCCAAACTCCTGCTGATCTCTGGTGGCTGGCACGGGCAGTGACACAGCTCCCTCTGCCCTGTTGGCCTGTGCTCTGTTTGACCTTGCAAGAGCTCCATTCATCTAGGAAACAGACAACTCCGAGGAGCTCATTTCTAAGCTCCCTTACCTGGAAATAAGACCGACTTCACCCTGGAGCCCTTCCGGTTTACTGTCACCCATTCAGGAGGACATTTATTTCAGAATCATAGAGTGTGCTCTCGGAGTCATTTTATCCTAGCATGAACAGCCCTCAAAAGTTGGCTGAATAATGACCTCCATGTACTTGGTGTCTTCATTTCCAGACTTGCGATATGCATATCACCTAACTTTACCAAGAGGCTTTGCAGGTGAGATGGCACCTGGGGAACCTGTTCTGGATAATTCTGTCTGGACACGGTATAATCACAAGGACATCATATAGGAAGGCAGGAAGGCCAAATTCAGAGAAGGGGATGTGAAAGCAGAGGCAGAGAGGATGAAGGTGCCGCACTGCTGGCTTTGAGGAGGGAGGAGGGGGCTACAAGCAAAGGCACGCGGTGGCTTCAAGGTGCGAGAAAGGGCAGGATTTTCCTCCCAGAACCTCCCAAAAGACTCAGCTCTGCTGACACTGGGATTCAGCCCCAGGAGACTGATGTGGACTTCTGACTTCCAGGACTGTAAGAACAAACGTGTGTTGTCTTAAGTCACTGTGTGTATCGTAATTTATTTGAGCAGGACATGAAAGTAAAAATATCTAACTCAGCCAAGATGGAGAGCATTCGTACAGTCTTATGGCTTTCTGGACATCTCTCTTTGAGAGCTAAATGGTGCCTCCTCTTGAATGGGTTCCTGTGGAGTGAGTGATAAGGACACACCCCTAAAGGAAGAGAAATCTCTTGGCTTCTAGAACCCTGTATTTTTCTCCCCACCTGCCACCATAGAGACTATCTTTTTCTTAGCACTTTCTTGCCTGACTTTCTTTTGCTTGTGATCCTTGTGAGAAGACTGAAGAGTGTAAAATGACCGCAAGTCCACTCACAAAGCCCTGCCTGGAGGACCAGTCTTCGGCACCGCGGACTGACCTCCTGTACTTCACACCCACATCAACCCCTACTGTGAGGCTGGGGCTGGGCGGCAGGTGAGCTTCAGATCTGAGCTCTTGCTGACTCAGGAATCATGATCATTGGCATCCTGTCTACCTCCTCCAGAATCAACCTTACTCATTCCCTGGGGTCCCACTCTGAGCCCTTGGCATGGTTTTTCAGGGGAGGGAGTCTCTCGTATCTGCAGGTCTTCTAGAACCATCCTATGCTCCCCTCTGCCCCACCTCCTGCAGCAATTTCTCTACTGTCACTCAGCAGCGGTGGGGGAACTCACTACCCCTGTTTCCTGAGAAAATTGCAGTTACTTCCTATACCCGCCACAGGATCAGCTGCTGCTTATGTGTCATTGAACCTTCAGCCACAGGGCCTGAGTCACTGGTGTTTTTGAGGCCACGGGTGATCTTTTGTACGGGGTCTGGTAGATGGTAAAAATTATCAGACTCATGACCCCAGGGACTTGCAGCTCTTGCAACATCTACATGGCTTGGTGCGGTCACAGCTTAAGATCTTCTTTTGTAGGCACTATCACTACACTTAGTAAAATCTCCAGCAGTGGTGGGTGTCACTGGGGTGCTATGCTGGGCTTCACAGCTGGCAACAGTACCTGCACAGTGCACCTATGAGGCACAGACACAGCTTGATGGCATCTTAGTACATCTGACATAGCATTCCCTTCTAGTTCAAGCAAAGTCTTTGTAGTTTTAGAAACTGGGCATTCATAGATACAGACATGTACATTACTCTCCATGACCTTTCCTCCTCTGATGCTTTGGAGAGATTTTTAAATATTTTACAACTTTAGAGAGTTCATAAAAAAAATTGTGTAGGTCTTGCTCCCTGTCTGATATAACTGATTTCTAATAGGATGTCCCTCTGGGGCACTGATTCCAACAGCAGTGTAGTTCCAACAATGTGTCTTTTCTTCTCAAGTGATATGCCGCCGTCCAGCAGACAAAGGTAAATCCATGTCCTGTGGAGCCCCTGGGAAGTTTGGCAGAGGTCATAAGAACGTTTCGAGTTTTATTTTAAAAATAACAGGGTGTGAGTGGGTGCTATACCGGAGTCTCCCAAATCTTGCCTCCTGTCACCAAAGGTACAACCACTGAGCCACTCTTGTGCCAGATGCACATTGAAGCAATAACCCCTCTCCACTCCTCTCTGAGTAACTTCAGGGCTCTCAGCTTCTCTCTCATCCTTAGGTGGTTTGTGTTTGTTTGTTTGTTACCTTTTTGTTCACGGATCTCACAGAGGCCATGGCTTCCCACTGTTCTACTGCGGCTTCCTCGGTGCTGACCAGAGCTCTAGGGCGAGGCTCTGTGCCATTTCCTCTGCTTAGTGTTCCCTTGGTAAGATGGCCCCATTGCTTGGGGACCTCTGGGCACAACCTCCTTTAGGAAGATTGGTCCAATCCTGTCTTTTTAAAGGAGACAACGAACTGGAGGTTTGTGTAGAAAAAGAAAGCAGTGAGAGTTTGTGTGTCTTATAAGGACCAAACATTTGCTCCTGCTTGGGGTACCTTGGCCAGCTGGGAGGAAAGGGCAGCACACAGCAGCCCCTGGCAGTGGAGGCGTCCCGCTGTCGGGCTCCCCTGGCTGGTCCACTGGTGTCCTTGGGAGAGCCCCAGCAGCGCTAACACAGTGGGCTGCACCCTGTGAGGGGTGGGAGAGCCACTGGAGGGACTTGCAGGGCCTTTTCTGCTCAGTGAGTCTGTGCTCACCTGCTGACTGCTGGTAGCCAACGACAGGTGACTCCATCTCCACTGCCTGCTTGCCGCCTCACAGAGCGTTTGCTGTGGTGGACAGGCTGCACCAGTATGTTCCCAAACGCCAGCAGATGCTCATTGCTGAGCTGCTTCTGGCCTTTCCCCAGAGCAGTCCCATTCGCATTGGGCATGTGAGCGGCTTCCTCCTCTTCAGGCAGAGTTAGCATCTAACAGCACTGCTCCTTCGGTGCACTGGACCCCTCTCCCCACAGCAGCGAGGCACTGGGCCTGTGGCCTTGAGCTCCAGTCCTTCAATTCTCCATTAGCCTGGAAGCTTCACTTACTGGGTTTTATACTTTTGATCTAAAATGTCCCCTAGTAGCCTGGGTTCGGAGGTGGGGCTTTCAGAAGGTGAGTGGATCACAAGGGCTCTGACTTCATGGCTGAATTAAAGCAGACATGAGAATGTAGGAGATGGCATTATTGGGAGGTGATGGAACTCAGGAGGTGGTGCCAAAGTGGAAGCGGCTGGGTCGAGGAGAATGACCTTGGGGACTGTATCTTCCTGCCGGCCCCTTCTTTAATGGATCTTTGCTTCCTTCTCTGCTTCCTGGCTGCTGTGTGGTGAGCACCTTTCCTCCGCCACGCCCTTCCCACATGATGTTCTGCCTCTCCACAGGCCTAGAAACAGTGGAGCCCATGACCATGGACTGGACCCTCTGAAACTGAGCCAAAATAAATCTTTTCTCCTCTGAGTTGACTTTTTTCTCACATATTTTGTTACAATGATTGCAAATCTGACTAACATACCAGATGATTTTTTGGTGGGGAGACACTAAGGATCAAACTCAGGGACTTGCACTTGCTGGACAAGAGCTCTACCACTGAACTAAATCCCCAACCGCCATACCAGGTGATTTTTAACAAGAAAGACTCTGGATGATGTGACTGGGGACCTCCCAGGGAGCACAGCATTGCTAAGTAGCCTGGCATTCAAAGAAGCCACTCTATACAAAATGGCACTGCTGTGGCATCCATGGCCATCACAAGAACAGTGGCCTCCCCTAGCTTCTCTGCTTCAAACACCACAAGACATAGACAGGACCACCTCTCTGTCAAGGGCCCATGTACCTGATCAGCATAGTAAGGGAATCCTCACTAAACTGTCCGCCTGCTGACCAGGAGGCTGGAGGCCCAGTAGGAGGGGTTAGGATGCTCCTTGGGGCAGCTTGCACTTGTGCTGTGTAGACGGCACTCTGGTCCTCACTCTGGCCACCTGCCCTGAGGACACCCCGGCTCCCTCTGTCACTGCGTCTCCTTTATCCTCCCTCCAGCCAGTCCCATTCTGAGCTCCTTATTGCCTGATGCCCATTCCTCTGCCAGTTGGTGTCTCTCGCCCCTCATTCACCTCCACCCCTTGAATCCCATCTCCTTGAGATCTTCATTTCAGTGTCCTTTTCTGATCCCCAAGAACATCTTCCTTTCTCAGTTTTTCTTTCAATTTACATTGTACTTTTCCTTAGTGACAATTATACATTTGTTATTACACGCCCAACACTGTCATTCTTTCTCCCTCGCTCCTTCCTTCCTCCCTCCTTCCTTCCTCCCATCCTTCCTACCTCCCTCCCTTCCTTCTTTTCTGTGGTACTGGGTATTGGATCCAGGGACTTCACACTGAGGCACATCCCAGACCATTTTTATTCAGTATGTTGATACAGGGTCTTACTGACTCACTGTGTTACCTGGCTGGATTTGAACTTGTGATCCTGCTGCCTCAGCCTCTCGGCTCTGGACTTACAGGCAGGTACCACTACACCTGGCTAAAATTCCTCACGGGAACCTCCTGACTTAAAATGGAGTTATCCACTGATAAACTTATATCATAAGTTAAAATTATCCTGTGTCAAAAATGCACCTAATACATGTAATCACCTATGTCCTGGCTTGGGGAAACTAGGCAGTATAGACACTGGTTGTTTCGGCTTGATCTCAGATCAGCGGGGGCTGTGACTCACTGCTGCTGCCTGACAACTGCAGAGTCCCATACGACATATCACCAACCCAGGAAAAGATAAAAATTCACCAAGTATGGTTTCTACTGAGTCTGTATTGCTTTTTCACCATTTCAGAGTCAAAAATCTTAAGTCAAACCATCCTAGAGTAGAGAACATCTATGTAATGGCCCATTTATTTCTTACTAACCCCGCTGCCATTGGTACTATAGTATTTGACTAATTATCACAAAAGGTTACTGGCTAGCTCTAGCCTCCTACTGGAAAGTAAATGTCATGAAGAGAGTGACAGAGTTATCTTGGTACCATCTCAAACCCCCAGAACATGAGAAGGTGCCCTGGATACGCACGGGAATAAATATCAAGCCATAGCAAGGCTTTGCAATCTCCTTCCTTTTTAAATGGACTGCTCCTGGGGGCATGGCACATGCCACACTCATTTCTGTGCCCTTCATGCCTAGCAGTACCTGAAACTAGGGAACGCTCAGCATCCTTCTCTTCGGTGGGTGAATGATTGTCCCCTTGAGGGGGAAGCCTGCTACCTTTCAGCTCTGTGCTGCGATTCTCCTTGATTTTCTTCCCTTTTAATCTCTTTTCTCCGGCCCTGCCCGTAACTGATTCCTTTGCTCCTGTGTGTGCGCTGTCACACCAGGCAGATTTTGACAGGAGAGACTTATCTTATTTGGGAGGAAGGAGCTTCCCTCTACCAGGTCCTGTGTCTGAGTCACACAGGACCATCCAGGAGACTAGAGGACAGGTGTGACGGAGGACACTGTTTTGATTGTCGCAGTTCCACCAAGTGCTGGCCAGAGACAAAGAACAGATTTAAGTGACCTAAATGACCTCTGAAAATTCTTTCAGCAATGATCTATAATCATACATGGAACAAATCCAGTCCCTTATTTTGTCCATATACTAAACAGCACTAACCCGAATGAGCATGGAGCCTCCCGTGGATAAGGGGCTATTAATAGCTATTCATTAAAAGCCAAAAACATGTTAGACATTGTACCAAAACAAAGAATTAGATAAGGTTTCTCCTAGAGCGTCTACTCTTCCCAGGAAGCAGAGAAACCGAATTTATTCAGTCGGTGGGGGAAAAGCGTCGCAGGTAAAGAACATAAATGCAGTCAGGGTTCTGACCCTTTTGAAGGAGTTTCTTACATATTTCCTTTATGTGCCATGGTTTATATATAGCATGTGACATTCACTATCCTAAAAGGATCCCTAAGCTGTTGTCCCCCAAACCTCTGCAGACAGGAAAATTATAATGGGCCATTTCATTTGATCTTCCTGAGGCTTGAATTCTTTATTTGGAAGAATGAGGCAGGAACAGTTAACATTCTGGACAGGAGGGATAGGACAGTGTCACAAGTACAACGACAAGAGCTACTAGCATGCTGAAATGCTTGTGTACTGCTTGTGCGATGAACCCCTTTGTCCTGTGCAGACAGCCACTGCCCCTCCCTTGGGACCCCCTTGCTGTCTCCATAACCCAGCTATGTATCTCTCTGGGGTTTGGCGAGAAGCAGACACAAAGGGTGGTTAAAGAGAGATCCATGGTTCGGGGACTGTTATGTGACTCAGACAAACCACCGAGGGAAGGTGAGACACCCAGGTCTGGCAAAGGCAGGAAGTTGCTCCTCTCCCTTGGCCTGAATGATTAGGGCACAGAGTAGTTGTGAGCATCGGGCTAGATCTGTGGCCATGGAGTGAGCAAGCCAGTAAGAGCTGAAGCCCTCGGAGAGGAACACAGTCACTGCTGACCACCTCAGTCCTGAGGGAGGGACCTGGGCACACGTTCTGCAGCCTCCCTTTGTTCTGCCAGCCTGGAGTGAGACAACAAGGGGAGCTGGTTGAGCCTGGCCGCCAAGGTCAGCCTGCTGGATGCAGAGCAAGATGGAGAAGGGCAGAGGATTGACTTACAGGGCCAGAAGAAGGGCTCCATGCTGCACGCTGAATGCCTGTAGGACTGGGCCTGCGGGACTGGAGCCTGCCCTGACCCAGCGAGGCTTTACTGTGTCATGAGAAGGATTTGGTTAACTCCCGGCACAAGGCTGTTGTTAAAGCACTAGGTCTCTCTCTTTCCCCCTTCACGTCAGGTTTCATTCTGCATCTCCTTTAGAATTTACACGGTCAGTGGGACAGAGAATCAACTTTGTCCAAGGATGGGGGGAGGAAGCAGCTCCTTCTGCCCTTAGGGAAGTAAGGCTGTTAACTAAGGGACACCAGAGGTTTGTGACTTGTGGAGACCCCACCCACCGGCGGGCTGAGGTTCTACCTGGGTGTTCGCAGTCAAAGCTTTATAGGAATAATTGAGGTACATTTGTCTTCCATTCTCTTTGCTAATTGGTGTCAAAAGTAGGCAAAATTTGGGCAATGCGTGGGTTGCAGCTGTCTCTTATTACTGTTCTGTCTAGGGAGGGCTCATGGCTCTGTCCACTTCCACATGGACGCGTCCCTCATGCGGCTTTCCCTGCTGAAGACCCAACCCTCTTCCTAATCCTTCTCGTCTCCATGCCCCCGACTTCAGGCCTACTCAGTGGTTTTCCTTGGTACTGTGCCCCTCCCCTCTCTCTCCTTTGAAGTCCCGCCATCCTTAGACTCCGCACAACACCATTTGGCATATTCACATGCTCTGCTCTCTTCTAAAATAAATCTTTTATGTATCGGAGCCGTGACGGGGTAGGTGCCTAGACGGCGAAAGGGCAAGCCCTTGAGAAGCTCCCCCACCCTGCCAACACCTGGCACAATACTGAGTACAGGGTGCTTTTCCCAACGGGAGCCAAGCTGCTGACTGACTGCTCTGGGCTCCTCTGATTCAAACTCAGCTGCACATTTGATGCCAGGAGTCCCGCTGTGCCGGGGCCTGAAGACGCTCCCCATTCTCCCTGCTGGATGGGGACAGCAGGGACAGTCAGGTGGAGGAGCTGCTTCCTGCGGGCAGCTCACCCCTCTCAGCAGAGGATGTGTGGCTCTGGGCGTCGGGTTGTTGAGGATTCTTTTGTACCCCAAGACACTAACAAAATGTGCTCACTCTTGTGGCTTTCTGTATTTCTGGCGGTATCCCCCACTGCTGGGAACTGCCTGTCTGAGGGGCTGCGATTGTCTGTGCCTATCGCCTTTCTCATGTTAGGAGAATGGAGCTCTAACCCTGACAAAGGCAGCTAAAGCCGGAGGAGCGCTCATGTCAATTTCAGTTTAACCAGGTGTTGCTTTTCCTCCGTCAGTTGCCTCCCTGAGACTTCCTTTGCTTAGCAACAACCTCAGCTTTTCATAACAGCTTCTCCCTGAGCCTCAGCAGTAACTCTAGAGCTGCCAGCAGGGTGAAAGCCTCTTGGATTTAAATGGAATCGAAGATAAAAACTCCCAGAGGTGGCGGCTCCTAGAGGGTCTTAAAGCTGCTAGCATTACAATCGTTTAATCCCATTTAATATAAAGGGTTAGTGCCCACATCGTATTGATGGGTTTTAGCCACCTGCTCTTGATTAATAGTGATAGGTTAGCCATAGATGATATGTTCTGGGCATGTACCTAGTTCCAGCACTATCCAGCCCACCAGGAAATCACACTTAAAAATTCATCCTCACAGAGGGGAAATCTGGGAAAGTGCTTTTGAGTCACCGGGAGACAAAAAGCAGGCAGAGTGTGAGTTGAACAGTATATGCATAAAATCAAAGGTGTCGCTTTCTAGACATTATGAGGTTATTCCTAGAAATTTTCCAAAGCCCCAGTGCTTTGCAAAGGCCCATGGAATCTCTGGGAAAGAGACATGGTTGGTGGGTGGATATTAGCCTTTACTTTCCTGGGAGATGTGAGGCCCTACCATGAAGGCAGACAAGCTCTGTGCCCCGTAGCTGCTGTGACCTATTCTGCACACTGACCAGTGGCAATGGCACCCCTAAAATGTGCAGAGATGAGAGCCTGGATCAACTGGGCCCAAGATTCATGGGAGTGCACTATACTGCTCATACATGCAGTGAGCTTGGAGGTCCCAGTTGCCAGACCCTGCCCTGCTGATTTCCACTCTCTAGGTCTTTTTTCGCCACAGCTGAACATTTGTCACTATTCAGAAAAGGTATCTCCCAAACGTGCTGAGGGTCTGTACCCCGTATGATCTTGGCTACTGCATAACTTTGATCTGATTATCTGAGGTCATCATTTCCAAGTCCTGAGTGTCTTCAGAGAGAAATACAGCTACTACATGATTCAAGGAGCACAAGTCCATGTCTCCCCTTACACAGTTCTGGAAAATTTTTAATAAGATGAAATGAGATGGAGAATGTGCAACTGTAAAACAAGAGTTTACTATAAATTCTTAATGTTATTACCAGGGCATGATTGCAGAGGCAGAAATTCCTCACTACAGACTGAGGTGTGGCCAACCTCAAGCGTCCAGTTCAAATTATTGTATAGAGTAATGAGTAAAATAACATGAAAAGAAAGGCAAGGGTTTGTCTGTCAGAACCCCCGCCCCGCAAGAAAACATGGGACCGTGTTTAGAAGTGCAAAATTGAGGAACTTCTAATGCAAACATCTAGAGGGTTGGAAAATTGACTGAGTTTAATGCCTTCAAAGATCTCACCAAAGGAGTTTGGAAGAAACAATTTTGAGGCACTTATTTACCAAAAACCATTAAGCAGAGGGTGAGTTTTTGTAACATAACTATACTTAACTTCTTTTTGTTAAGTAGGTTAAAATACAGTTAACAGGAATGTTAAATACTGGTGGTATTATGAATGATTATATAGCTCTCTACTGATTTTTTCACTGTACTCAATGTATTATGCGTGTGTTGTTCTCCTGGACACAGACCTGCAGTACAGATGCCCACAGCCGCTTCCCTGACCAATTCACATCCATCCTTTCAACCAACACTCTATCTCACCAACTCTGAGAGCTGTCGGTTGTAAGACATGGCCTTACTTTGCACATCACAGGGAAAATACTGCCAGGTAAACCATGCATGCTATGGACGCAGGACACATTTCTAACTTTAAAGACTTTTAAGTGGAACTATGTGAGTTTTACATTTGAATGACAATTACTTTTTTTTTTTAAACAAGAAGGACTGGATTACTAAGTTTTCAGGTCCTTTGGAAGAGTTGGGTTAATGGCCTGGCTTCACCTCTGGTGACTTAGAGTGAGCCTTATGTTTGAGTTTTCCCTGTAGTTAGGAATACAGAAGTGGCTATCCTCAATGAGAATTTTCAATATTAATGAAGTTAAAATTAGTTAACATCTACAATGGGCACAGCATGATAAGTTTCACATTTTTTGAAAAATATCCCCCAGTACTGTGTGGAGAATATCTAGAAAGAGGGAGGCCAGGTAGGGCTACCGTGGAACAGACAGGAGGCTAGTGCATAGTCGTTCAAACAGTAATGGGGCTTGGATGAGGATGGTAGGAAAGTCTGCTGGAATTAAATACACATGAGATACAGATGAGAACTGGTAGAATTTTCTGACAGATGTGTGTGGATGGTGAGGGAGAAGGAAATGTTAAAGATAAATCTTAGCTTTAGTTGTTGTTGTTGGAACCAAGTTCAATGATGCAATTTATGCAGATAAAGAAAATTAGAAACATTACATGTTTTCTTTTTTCTTTTTTGTGGGGGGCATTGCTGGAGATTAAACCCGGTGTCTGGCACATGCTAAGCGTGTAACCTACGCTGAGCTACACTTCCAGTCTTGGACTTAGATATTTTGAGAGATTACTGGAGAATTTATTTAGGAGAAAGGAGGGCCTCTTCTTTGAGATTCCAGCTCGATGTTTTCTCCTCCAGTGAGTGACTCAGACGTGCTGCCTTGACTTTTGAGATAGCCTGAGTCTCGGGATACACAGAAATTGCTTATTTAAAGAAGTTCACTGGCCCCTGTTTATGCATAAAAAACAAATGGCAGTTATACTGGTTTGAGTTTAGTTACACTTAAGAAGATTCCTATATCTGACAAAAGCAGTCATCAGTTGAAAGGACCTATAGAAGGAGAATGAGGCCGGAGGTGAAGGTTTTCTCTGTGGAGTTTGTCTTCCCTCTGCAGGGCCTTACCAAGCCCTGCAGCCCGGTCTCCTTTCACCCGGAAGCTAACTTCTTTTCATCCCTGGCAGCTCAGTGCAAGCTACACTTTATCAGGAAACATTCCTGGACACCCAAGTGTCCTTCTTGTGCGGCATGTTCTTATTACACAAGGTTCAGGGCACATTGATTCCATGTGTGTGAATGTGTGAAACAGTTATTGACTTTTTCCTCTGTTAAATTGGAAACATCTTGCAAGCAGGAAATAATTTCTTTTTCAGAATGTTGCTTGCCATTTTATCCTCAGCTTAGAATAGCGTCTGGATATATTAGATCCTCAGTAAATAATGAGAAAAAAGCAAATGCGTGTGGTTTCATATCCAGTCCTGTTCCAAATGTAATTAGTTTTCTTCTCACTGGTGGCAATTCTTGCATCTTTGATTTCTAGAATTTTCCTTGACGACCCCAAGGAACAAGTATATTAGAAAGAACATTAAGTGAGTCAGAAAAATAATTGGGCTGAAGAGAAACTTAATAGGTTTAAGTGTCAGTAATAAGAAACATCCACTGAATTCCTCTTTCAATTCTCAGCAGAGTCCTAATGTTCCAAAGTCATGTTTTAAAGTCCTGACATACGATAAGTGAAGGAAGAGCTTTCATGAGCCTGTATTTTGTATCTCTCCTGCCAGAAACCACTGGAATTCAACGCGACTCATCCCTGTTGTTCAGAGGACTTCCGGAGTCATGGAATTGAGGGGTTTTTGAGTAGCCATTTTATTCATGTGCTTCATCTGGATTATTCATCAGATGGCGAAAGCTGGCCAAATATGGGTTTATGCACATTTCTGGTTACCATAAGTCTAACTCAAAGTGTAGCTGATACATCTTCTTAGGTGCAGCCTAACCAGAGTCTATCAGTCCTGTGAGTCCTAACAGTCTTCCAGAATGTCTAACGTAAACACGGTGGTGTGAAACAGCCTTGTGAAACAGAGTACTTTCTTTTCACATTAGTCCTTGAATATCTTGCTTCTTAGGTTCTCAGTGTGAAGGGAGAAAGACAACTTGGGAAGGGAAATGGGGGAGAGCAGAGGAGACCATGGGAAATGGGGAGGGAATGCTACCAAATGCAACACGAGTGAACTGGGCTGTGAGTTAGCCAGAGAGATGTTCTTGTTGGTGGCTCAGCGGTGTGCCTCGCGTCGCTGCACCTCCTGTGTTTCCACCCCAGAGTGAGAGTTTGGTTCCCAGTATTTGGGAGCTCGGGCTGTCTCATGCCATGGACACCACTTGATCCGTTCTTCTTCTTATTTTTCAAGACAAGGAATGATGAGACACTGATGAAGATGTTTCTCCTGTGCCAGTGTTTGCAAGAGTGACTCTGTGTGTGGCTGGGTAAAATGACGTAGATTAATGCAAACATGACCAGCAGGCCAGGGCGTCTGCAGTGTTTGTAAAACAGTAGTATTGTCATCCTGGCAGTGGCGGCAGCAAACTCCTTGTAATGAATTTACTGCTGTTGTGATGGAGGACGATTACTTCTGACTGGTGACTTACGCTGTAGAATATCGATTTCCTTGTTCAGAACGAGGGCCCGGCAAATAGCTGGCCTGACCCTTTTACATGCATGCTGTACTGGTGTTGACTCCATCAAATGCTTAGAAGTTGGGAAGAGTGCTTCACACTCGGAGGGGGAGCAGCCACTTGTACTCAGAACGTGAGGAAGAAAATACTCATGAGAAGGACAAAACATCCGCTATTCTAGAACTGTAGCACACGGGGGTGTGGGGTGAATTAGGTTTCAGTAAATCAAGTGCCTGTTCTCCTTAGACCTAACAGACAAGGGAAAAAGCAGCGCTGATTTGATTTCTTGGGCTCAGAAATGGGCCATGTGCTGTTTGGCTGACAGGAATGATCACTATCAGTAGCTATTATAAATAAAGGCACACATGTGCTTGGTTTTATCAAAACTAGTGTAATTGTCGGAGTTAGGAATGTCTGCTGAGGAGAGGCAGTCAGCAGACAGTGTGGGGCACGCTGCGTGTGCAGTTAGACTGCTGCAGGCTTGATTTCTGAATGTTTGGATTCTATTCCATCTGGAACTCTCTGGGTGATTCCGAAAGGTGCCCCACATGCTGTTTATTTAGTTAAAATTGAAACATATTGGTCAAATCTTTACCAAGTATATTTGGGAAATGTAAGCAGTCTATGAAACAAATCCAGGGTGAAACTCCACAGCAAGGGTTTTTAACATGAGGGGGTGCTGAAATTACATGCAGCAATTTGTGTGTTTGTTCTTGAGTGATTTTTTTTTTATGTGCTTACCTCATTTTTCTTTAGATTCTGAAATGGCAGGCTAACATCCAGAGGTGTGAGAACCATAGGCTCTTTGATCTTTACATCGTGTCATATAAAAATAGGGCATGTCTCATGTGGCTAGAGATGTCTGTTACGTGCCTCCACAGAGCCAAGCTCCCCACTCCCTAGTGGTAGACTTTTCTTATTTAAGGGAAATAGATATGAACTAAGGAAGAATGAAGAAGAAGACCCAGAGGATCTGGGTCCAAGAGAAGATCAATTTGTCCAAAATTCATTTTACCCGTAGGGAAACTGAGGCCAGGAAGGTGCAGCAGCCTGAAGCAGATCCCACAGCAGTCCAAGGCTGTGTTTACATGAAAATTCATCTTCTGGATGAATGAACCTGCTGTAAATAGGGAGGGAGGGAGCAGAGGGGAGGGGCGGGGGAGAGGGGGGAGAACCAAGATGCATCATGTATAGGTACAGAATAATTGTAATGAATGTGACCATTGTATGTAGAATGTACCAATACATGTTCTTGGTTTAAAA